>VXBX01009003.1:485686-594233 GCA_013400415.1 Scytalopus superciliaris
TTTTTTTTTTTTAAAATACATTCAAGGTAAGGCTAAGGTATCAAATAACTTTCAAATACATAAAAGTCCATTGCAAAGAGGTAGAGAATACATTCATGGTCTTTCACGGGGAGATCAGTGAGAAACACACTTGAATTGCAGCAAGGAAGATTTAGGTTATAAATCAGAAGGAAACTTCTAAAAATAAGGATGGTGAAGCCTTGAAACAGTCTAGAGATAATGTGAGGTTCCCATTGTTTGATGTTTCAAGAACAAGTATCTGTACTTGTTATTTGGTATATTGGGAATGCAGTAGAAGCAGGGAGAGCTCTTTATCATAGGGTAATAGATGCATGCAATGCATCGAGGAATGTCTATTAGTTTTATGTTGGATTCTTGATGTAACTGATATGTGAACGTACTAGGATGCAATGCAGTTAAATATGTGTTGAACTTGGAAGAGAAACGTAACTTAGTCCCTTGCTCTCTCATTCTTCTGTGCAAAGGCATTTCTACCTTTTAGTCTTTCAAAGGTGAAGTAGAGAACAAATTTTTTTACAAATTATTTTCCTCCTAAAATGCTGTTTCAGCACTTGGCAGCTCAGAGCACAACACTTTCACTGGAGAGCTGTAGTTCTGCCCTAACCCCATCCTAATGGCTCTGCTGGGCCCAATGCTTCTTGGCCAGGGCTTGTTACTGACTTTGATTTTGCAGAACCTGACAGCAAAGGTCCTGCAAATTCCAGCCTTGTTATAGTCTTGTTTCTATGTCTCATAACTCCTTTAGTGGCACTTCTCTGGAGCTTCTCTTTCTATTTTTTTTTTATTTTTCTTTCCCCATTTCTTGCATAACCATGGCTGGGATCATATAAAACGCTGGTCTTAAACCTCAGGTCCAAAGCCATCTCTCTGCTTGGTCCTGCTTTTGTTGGGAGACTAGGTCTTTTCTAGTTTTGTTTTTAAACAGCAAAGGGCTTCACTTCAGGTCAGACTGTTTATCTGAAAGGCACTTCACAGATAAAAAGAAGAATTGCTGTATTTATCTTGCAGTAACAGCAACATCCAGCAAATAATGCCACCATCTTCCTTGGCTCCAGTGCCTGGGACACAAACAAACCAGCTACAGAAAGCAGTTCATGTTGCTACAGACTCTCAATTCAAACACTGTCTATTACAGAACATCTACATGGCCAATTTTTTTCTCATTTTCCTCCCTCAGGAGGAAAAAAAGATCCAACTGCTTTTCAGTGACAAAGGTTCTCAGTCGCAGCAGATGGAAGAGCTGTCATCTCTCTTCTCCTGAAGTGGAAAAAGGACATTCATCAGCTCTTGGAACTGGGTGCAAAAATCAATAGGTCCTATGTTGTTAAAGCCATTCAAAACCGTAGTTTCAGCATATTTGTAAAACAGCTTAATGCAGTGAATAAAAAAAGGAAAAGGCATCACAGTAGGAAAGCCTCACTAATTTCAGTATTAGCCAGACTATTCGCTATTAGCCTGCTTAAATATTAGTATGAACCAAAATATAAGGTTTTTTTCTTCTAATCCAAAACAGACTTAATTTTACAACCCAGAATGACTGTCTCACATTTCTTATCTTCTAAATACATACTTCCCTCAAAATTCAATTTGTCACTAGCTTAGCTAGTGCTGTGTGCATCATAAGCTGTGAAGGAATTGCTTGTACAACCTGGGTTTGTTCAGAAGTGACTCAAAGGCAGGAAAGAGCCAAATGGGTGCTGCCTCACTGACTTTCTGATTTTGAACTGATGTAGTTGAGCCTCTACTGCAGTACCCTCCAATGATGACTTTTCAAGGTACTGGAATTAGTCTAGTATAAACACATCAAAACTTTTGGCAAATATAAACTTTCTTTGACAAGGTGAGAGCAGTATGGGAAATATTTTTTCTGTAACTAAGATTGGTTCATTCACTGAAATTGGCTGGGGGGGGTGGGGGTGTTTTGGCTTTGGTTTTATAACATCATTCTTATCATACTAAATTTTACTATATTAATGAAAACTCATTAATGTTTCTGTTATATCTCAGTCAGATTATTCACTGACCTGAAAGCAGTTTACTTCTCAAAATTCATTGAAAACAGTTGTTTTGGCGTATTAGTAAAGTCAGGGTTGAGTACTATCTGTTTGAATAACTATAATAATGTTTAATACATGAAGCTGTATTTCTGGTGATGACCAACCTCAGAGAAATTTAGCTTGACTTTGAGATCCCAGATTGATTTTGGAGTGAAGGACCAGTAAATAGTTGTTAAAATTTCCTAAAGAGACTGTCTTCTGCTGGGAAGTTTTGCAGTCATTTATAATGCAAATTTCACTAGATTTGTGTATTTCAGGATAAGCAGGAATGATCTTCCTTTGTTCAGACAGGTTTATCCTATGCTACAGGGAAATCCCTGTATCTTATCACAGGTTTTCTTCTGTGGTAACAAGGTATTATCAGTCACATTACAGTGACATCGCATTTTGTTTTCTACTGGAGAACAAATGCACTTGCAGTAGCAGATCTCATTCAGTGTATTGTCTCAAGGCAAAGACTTGAGATATTCTCCTCTTAATGAGAAACCTGGAATCCTTAGATCTCACTATTGCTTAGGTTTAGGGGAAGTTGTGTTAAAATTCAATTGTGTTACTAAAATGGTCAGTTGCTTAAAGAATTCACTCTTGTAGCGAAAACGTCTCTGAAATTGCACTACTTTGCTTGTGACTTTAAAGATTAAAGGTGACTTATGGGGTTGTTAGAAATGGATTTCACAGAAGGCTTTGAAGAAAATCCTGGTCCACTATTCAAAGAAGACACAAAGCTGTAATTCTTTCTTTGACGAAGTCCACCACTGTGAGATTTGACACTTGAGTCTCCATTGTACTCTGTACACGCATGATGAATTTCTGGTAAAAGTGTGTGCTGCTTTCTCATCTGGCATTGTGTGTGTTTACATGTGGGTATTTTAGAGTATATATGACATCTCTATCCATTCTCACTGTCAGTGTACTCAGGATAATTAATAGAAGATTTTCTAAATATTTTATTCTATAAATTAAATTTTAGGTAAAGGTGAGCTTGGTGGTTCATCACTAGAGAAAAAACCAAAATTTATTTTTAATTAGAAGTAGTATTGAGAAATATGTATGCATAGTCTTTTCAGGATTTTTTAAAGTTATCCTCAGTGTAGCGTTTCCTTTCTTCTTTACTACTTTTTAATAAAAATGCAGAATTCAGTTTTGAGTACCTGATATCCAGCAGCTAAACATAAAAATTAACGAAATGTAGCTGGGTCAGATTCCTCATAAGATCATTAATGAATTTTTTCTACAGATTGGATAAAAACTGGTAATGCCTGATAAATTCCTTTGCCTTACATGAGCAATGTTACTGGTGGGAAGATACAACCTCTTCAGTGCAAGATTTTTTTACTGAGACTTCTGCATCTTGTTCCTTTTAAAAAAATGAATAAGTAAAAAAGGCAGTGCTGTGAGACCAATGTAGCTTAAACAATCCTATTGTGGTATGTACTCATTATAAATGCCAGACTACAGTCTTATGGCTTATTTTACTGTCTTTCTGTCAGACATATTGGCAAGTATTCTACTTCTCTCTTAACATCTCTTTGCTACTGGTCCAAGTTACAGCTTCAGTTAAAAGGAGTGTGGTGTAAAGAAGTCAAGTGAGTTACAATTCCATATGGGCATGAGAGTATCACAGCTGGTATGACATCACATCTGCAAAAGATATGCAGGAATTTGGTTGCTATGTGATTTGATTTCTTGGGGTTTGGATCCATGATGATAGGTTAATATATCAGGTTAATATCCTGATGTTAACCCTTAGATCTTCAACTGAATTCAAGGCATATCATACTGAACATCGACCATCTTTACAGATGGATTAGAAGAATGGAAACATTTATCACTATGCTGGAGGGATATTTTTACACTTGTCTGTGGATGGATTTTTCATTGAGCACTTGGTAAGGGTAGATCACAGAGGGGGTAAGAGAGAAGACAGATGGGAACAGCAGGAGGATTCAGAACCTGAGCATAGCCAAATCATTTATCAGGAGAACAAGAACGGCTTAGGCAACTGGGCGGTGGGTGTGTGACAGCTGCTGCTCTGGGGCTGTGGGCGCTGCAGGGAGCAGGAAAGGTGCTTGGGACATACCATGTATGTGCTTTGAATGTTCAACAGTTAAGAAGGCAGCTGGGGATGAAGCACTTCAGTCCTGTCAGGTTAGCAATAATTTTTTCCCGTGTATTTCTCAAGTGGATTTTGTATGTTGTTATAGGGGTTTCTAAGCATCTCCCCTCATTCACAGAAGCAGTTAGCCACCCTGGCAATGGCTTCTCAATGCTCTAAAAGCTTATCAGCATTTAATGCCAGCAATTAAAGGCCATATCTGATACTCCCTCCCACTCAAACTAAGTAAATTCTTTCTTTTCATTTGGCATCCAGGAAAGATTTTCATATCTTTGTTTCATTTGGCTGAGCAAGTAAGAGGGACACCTAGACCAAATGCTTGATTTTATTTTTTTTAAACTCTAGAGGTAATACTTTCATATAAGTAAAAATCAGAAGTAACCTGCAATGCTATTCAATGGATTTGTGAGTTAGATGACAGTTTTCAGTTAATTGTGGTTCACCTTGCAGCTCGTGGGTTCATGAAGGGCTGGAATATTTTGCAGCATACTAAAGAAGTCCAAATTGTGACAAATGAAGTCACTCCTTTACTCACAGAAAGCTGCATATTTTGGGGGATTTTGTATATATATTTTTAAGTAATGCAGTCTCATTAGTTTGTCAAAAGAAATACCAAGATATGGTGTAACTATGATTTATGAGTATGGTAAGAGGAGGTAGTTTTCCAGAAACATTAAGCCAGGCAATTTAAACCTCATACTGCATGCAAATTTTAATGGGTTGTGACTTTCGCCTCTTGAGGCTCCTGGCTTTGAGCTGTTGATTTATTCTATAGTATAAAATGTACTGTAGCCAAATATTAGTTAAACTTGAGAATAGTAAGTAGTATTGCAGCCTTCACTGTGCTGATTTCAGTCTAGGAGTTGCGATGATCCTTTCTGTTAGAAACCTGTGAATCAATGACTCTCTATTAAAAAATGCTCTGGGAAAACTAAGCTAACATTGACATCTCCAATAAATTGGCAAAGTTAGACCATAAAATGGCAGTAGGCTTCATATGAAGAATGAAAACCTTCTTCAGTAGACCTGGAAAAACAGGGGATTTGAAAATCATAAACTTTTCATGAGATCTGGATAGTTGCATCTGGCTTGTCCTATGTTTTGCATCCAAAACAGAATAAACAGTTGGAACCTGGTCTTTGGTACACTTCTCTGTAGCTGTCTGTGTCACCACTAGTGGACTCTTTCCCAAACTTTGAAACTTTGTGTCCAGTTCTTCCTAACTGACTGAACATTTTGTTTTCCATTTTCCTGTTGTAATGGTAAGTTATTTTTTTTTTCTTCCTGTCAGAATTGTCAGAAAATCTGACTTAAGTAGATGGCTGAAAATTTGTCCAAATTATCTCTTTTAGAAATTATCTTCTTCTGAACCTTTTCTGAGCTAATGATAATGTTTAGATTTGATCTAATAGCATGGCTGTCACTCAGATCACTAGATGTTGGACCTCATCTCTTTCTCAGGGCTTAGCTTTTTTTCCCTTTCTTTTATTCATGCAGATGTTATCACCTTTACAGGAGTAACATTGCTTGACTAACAGCTGCTAGAATAGGCCTGTCAATCCATCAAGTTTTGGTAGTTTTCTGCCATTCATTTGTGTTTCTTCATATTGATCATCCAAAACAGGGATAGTTCTGCAGACTATTGTAATACTGCAGGGATTTATTAGTTGAATGCTAATTTTTGAATGGTATCGAACACCAGTCTTTGCTGTCATTTCCATCTCTTGGTTTTCACACCGTTGGAAGGATTTTTTTGATTTTTGGAGGTTGGGGAAAGTGATATTAAATGATTGGTAAGAGCAGAATACCCCAAGAGATAACAAACATAAAGGAAATCTCATAAGAAAATTCTCATATCTAACAGAAAACGCTATCCAAGGAATGAAATTAAGTAACGTTCACTCAATAAAGTCATCAAGAGAAGGAGAGGAGACTTTCTCATGCTTTGTATTTAAAAAACCAAACACACTTACGAAGAATGACAGAGCTGTCTCTTCTTTTCTGGAGGAAGATAGCTTTTGACCATGAGAATTCACTAAGTGATCAAGTCAAACTCAAGCCTTTTTGAGGTAGAGGGAGTTACTTATGATTGATGAAGGGTATGAGACTAAGAGTCATGGAACTTTAGAATCATTAGGGTAGGAAAAGACCTTAAAGATTATCCAGTCCAACCATAGGCCTAACACTTCCAGGTTCACTGCTAAGCTGTGTCCCTAAGCACCACATGCGCACATCAGTTGAACACTTCTATGGACAGTGATTCCCCCACTATTCTGAGCAACCTGTTCCAATGCTTGCTGACCCTTCCAGTGAAGAAACCTTTCCTAATATCCAGTCTGAATCTCTTATGGTGCAACTTCAGGCCATTTCCTCTTGTCCTGTTATTTGTTAATTGGGGGAAGGGACTGATTTAGTCTAATGTTTAAATATAACTTTATAATGATTTCTTTAACTCAACATATCTATAGTCTCAGTACAAATAAAAATGCAGCAATCACCAAACAAGAAAGTACTTATAAAAGCAATTTCCTAGTACTGCTAGGCAGTTCTATTTGGAAATTTTCTGTTTTGGGGCAAGACATTTTTCTTCTGTGTTTTGTTTGCTTTTCAGATTCATACTGAATCAATGCTGCTCCCTCTCAGTGCCTAACAACAACTTTTTTTCTTTTTTCCCCCCTCACCCTTGCAGTGTGCAGCACTGACTCCCATTTAGAGCAAAGGGGGGTGCAGTCTGTGACTTCATCCGTAAGCTTTTTTTCCAACTGCTTGTTATTCTTGACAACATTAAGTAGTCTGCTGCTACCTAATTGCAACTGGTTTTAGGAATTATCCCCATAATTTTTACACAACAGCAGAACCCAGAATTTCTTCATGTTGTGGATGATCTTGGTAAATTAAAGCAAACAAATGAATTGTGAAGTTGTGTTTCTGTGTATTTGCCAGTGAAATATTCTAAAATACAATTCAGAAACACTCCCTTTGCAACTCTGTTGTGCTTCAAGGGGAAATATTCTATGGGAAACACTGTCAATCAGTTTGCTAAAGTATGTCATCCGTGATTCCTAAGTTCCTAGGTTCAGCTGGGCTCAGAGTTTTATTCATCATGATTCACATGGCAGGTTTAAATAACCATACACTCATCTTCCTTTCCTCCCCACCTGTCCTGTCTGGTCTTTTTCTCCTGCTAATCAGTGACTGAGATGTTTTTATTTCCTTGGGTTTTGTCATCATGGTGACTCCTCTGGAGATAGTGCTGAGTTCAGATAATCCATTTCAATTCTGAGCTTCAGACAAGTGCACAGGAAAGACAGCAGGGAGTGATAGAAAATGGCATTTTGGAGGAATGGAAAATAAGCAATAAATTTTTAAAACCCAAGTGATGAAGAAGTGGGGACACACAGGGAAAGAAATAGCAGCAAAAATATTTCCAGAAATAGGACATCTTTTCAAGTCCTGAATTGGGAAATAGTGGGTCATGCTATGATGTCCTAAATCCTTACTGCACCTTTGAAAGAGACATTTCACACATGGCTTCAAAAAGGCACTGCAGTGGTAGGTGGGTAAATTCTTTATTAGACTGATTTCTCTTTGATAAGAAAACATCCATTGCTACAACATTAGTTGTGTTTCACTGGCAAGCTCATGAATTCATTGCAATCAAAACTGAAAACCAGGGTATTTACTTGTACTCAGCTTTTTCGTATATCAGAGTTTGCACTAATTGAAATTTTCACAGTGATTTCTAAGTTCAGAATGTAAGTTTAAAGAAATACAGTTATTTAGTAAGCTGGCACTCTTGACTTCTTGGGATTGCACTTACATCTTCTAGCAGATTACAGCACATATAATTTATAAAATTGAGATTTCAGGAATGCGCTCAGCCCCATAGTAGGGTGGTGTTATAAGGTGAGTTCAGGTGACATTGTCTCCCTTTTTCTGCAAGATCTGAATGGTTGGGGTTTTTTTGTACACAGTTGTGGGGTTTTATTATTCTGGGGTTTTTGATGGTAGGGAGTGGGGGCAGTGTGAAACAGAGTTGGTGGTTGGGGTTTTGGCTTGGGTGTTTTTTGCTTTTTTTTTTGTTTGTTTGTTTTTTTGTTTTTTTTTTTTGTTTTGTTTTGGTTTTGGTTTTGTGGTTTTTTTTTTTTTTTTGTGGTTTTTTGTTTGTTTGTTTGTGGGGGGTTTTTTTGTTGTTGTTTTTGTGGTTTTGGGGTTTTTTTTCCCCCATATGAATTGGATGAATCACAGGGAAAAATTGTGTAAGGTCACCCAGTAAAGTTCATGACTGTGTCTAATTTTCCTTAGGTTTTTTATCCTCTGCTTTAAGTATCTGATTGCATGGTATCACCCAACAGGTCTGCAGGTGGCCAGGGAGAGGACTTGTGACACTGCTGAACATCACCACAGTTGTTTTTTGAATATCCTGCTCCAGGAAGGGAGCCCACAATCCCACCTTCCAGCACCTGCTCTTTACAAAGTGCATGGGGATTGTCAGGTGTGAACTGTGCAGGACTGTCTGGGCCAGCTCAAAGCAGGTGCCAGTTGCCTGGGGCTGCAGGGGGTGAATGAAAGGCGTTGTAGCAGCAGCTGCTGCCTGTCAGCAGTGCCATGAAGAAATGAGGGGAGGGAGTGAGATCCCAGAAGGAACATGGTTTGGGGGAAGAGAAACAAAGAGATCTTCAGCTTGAATAGCTGTGATCCCTGGTTCCTCAAAGCTAGTTCCTGTAAGTCAGGCAGATCCCATTACTATACCTCCATCCTGCTGTTAGCCTTTCACACACAAGCCTCACCAGACCCTCTCGACCTTGAAATGCTGATGATCTGCTTCTGTCCCTCCTGTAGTTCTTAACCCTTGGCATTTCCATTACAAAATTGAATTGTGCTAATGCTCTTGAAGCCAGGAATCACCTGTGAGTCGTTTGACAAGAAAATGTGAACAAAGGCAGGATGCAAAAATGTGTCTGTGGCCTGACTGGAGTGTCCCCGGGGTAGTCATTCGTCTGTCAGGAGAGAGCGCAGCTCAGAAATTGTGCTGCAGCTTCTGTCTGACTCTGCTTTATGATTTTTATATTTCTGTTCTTCCACAAAAAATAAATAAGTGGTTTGCAGATGAAGATGTAGAATCCAGATCTTGCACTTCCCAGACAGAGACCCCAGCCACTCCACACTATTAGGAAAATGTGAGCACCGTTGCTGTAGTCTGCTCTTAGTTTTTCTCCTTTTTGACCCTGGTGCTGTCCATGCTCACAGGCAAGGGCAAATTATATCTCCCAAATTAGTAGACACAAATTTTAGATGCATAGGTGACTGAATTTGTGCATCTGAGCTGGAGGTGGCATGCATTTCTAGGCACACCAAAGGAAAGCTAGCAAATGTACAAAAGCAAAGCATCCCAGTATTTTTTTCCAGGAAAAAACCCCCAAGTTCTCAGGGACCATTAGGTGTGGAAGGTATTACAGTGAAAATTGTTTTGTAGCTCTTGTGTTTGGACTCTGCTTAAATTTTGCCTAATTTGAATTTTAGATGTCTGTGTTCTTTTTTGCCTCCCTAAATATGGACAGATGAAGTCTGTCTTGGGGAAAACTAAGGCACACATCAATAGTACTTTTACATTGCTATTAGAATGTTCTATGTTAGAAATTACTTCTCAGATCTACAGGTGGATTGGTTTTTTTTGTCTCCCTTTTCATTAAAAGTTTATTAATATCCAATGGCAGGTAATGATCTAAATATGTAATAGGCACTGAATTTTGAAAATTAATGAATATACAAGTTCACGTTTTTATGAAAGAAAATGTAAAGCAACTCAAAATGTATTTTAGTTCTTTATTTGACAAATGTAGATTAATATTGAATTAAAGGCTTCCTGGAATACTGATAAATATTATTTGATAAGTTTCAATAATGCTTTATATTCTTACGGTAATGTACAATTACAAATACAGTAAATTGCAAATCTCATTATGTCGGTCTTTAGAAATCCTTTCTGAGAAGAAAGTAGATGATGATTATGATGCAAATTATGGAGAACAAATTAAATATTAGCTAGTAAGGTGCTATTCTGTTTAGGTTTTATGATTTTTATTTTCTCTGATAAGTCTGCTGCATTCTTTTTAAAAATAAATAGTGTTTTTGAGTTTCTCTGTCTATTGTACATTAAGTTATAGTGCTAATTCTTATTTTTGTTAGTTTGTTTTTCAATTTGTGGTGTTTTTTCAATATGATTCCATTTACATGTGGAAATGCAGAAGAGTCCTTTCCTTTCCTCCTGCTCTGAAATTTTTATTTTCTGCAGTGATTGCTTACTCTGGAGAAGTGGAAGGAAAGGTGATTTGAACTGGTGTGACATGGCTTTCTGGGTTCCCTGGCAACTCTTCTGTCCTTAATTTCTTTAGATTGGCCATGACTCTCTTTTTGAGCTGTCATCCCATCTCTCCCCAAGATGATGATGCTCACAACTGCTTTGACACCCTTTCGTGACAGTGTGGTTGTCAGAAGCATAACTTTTCCTCAGCATATGCAGAACATAATGAAACTGTCTTCGTGTCCAGGGTGGATCCCCATGGCAACAGCAACGTGTTCGCAGGAAGGTTAATTACAGTCATGTTGGTAAATGAAAAGCTCTAGGAGCTGCACGGTGACTAATCCCACCTACTTGTGCCTGCCAATGACATGACACTTGGGTTAGGAGAGCATATAATCCCCTACGTTTTTGAATTATGAAGCAACACTTTTTACAACAATCAGGGCAGAACAAATTTTATCAGTGTTATATCAGTCAGATTTGGACTCAGTGCAGGGGGCAGCCCCACTGACATCTTGTCCTACATGACTGGGGGCAGTTGTGTCCCTAAACACCTTAGAGGGTATTTCCCTTGGCAAGCTTGGGAACCTGACACAAAAGTTTTTCACTTCTGGCTTGATATTTTTTGTGAAGGTTTTCTCTGGTTTCATTAGTGAGCAATGCGATGCCAAAATTCATAACTGTTCTAGAAAACAGATGAACAGGGAGGGAGCAGCCTGGGGTTTATGAGCAGACAGTGCATTATCCCTTCCTCCTTGCTTGACCCCGTCACCAAGAGACTGAAAGTGAAAAGACACAGAGTGAAAAGTTCCAGATGAAATCCTTAGTCTGACTGGAATCCATTTTATTGGTATCTGACAACAGATATGAGAAAGTGTAATCTTTGTATCAGCCCTGCAAAGGTATCAATGCATGATGAATATATTGAGAGAAAACTCCTCTAAAACCCCAGGGAGGGAAATCTACAGCTGTTATCTTTAAGCTGTACCTAAACTTTTCAAGGACAAAAGGGATTGAATTGTCAGGTGGAATTTAATAAATGCATCTTATTTTTCGGTTAGTTACTTTTTCCATTTCTACTTGTTAAGTATCATAGATCATAGAATGTCTGAAGTTGAAAGGGACCCATAAGGATTGCTGAGTCCAACTCCCTGCTCCTTGAAGGACTATCTCTATCCTTGATGCAACCTGTATCCAAAGTATCTTTGTTACACTGCTCACCATAGTGAATTTCTACAATTCCCTTTTAAAAGCAACAACTGATTCAGTGATTTTTTTTTTGCTTCCATAGTGTAAAATGTAGGTCAAATCCTTAGTAATGTAACTTCAGCAAAACACAAAGGGTTTTGAGGCAACAGACACCCTGGAAATGTATTCAGGTGAGACACTGGGATACTATTCTACCATTTAGTCTCAGCATGGATGATACCAGAGAGGAGTGTATATTGCAGGGTTTGTACACATTGCTGCCTGCCTTTTATCAGGCAGACTTTATTTACAAAGAAATGTGTGCAGGTGTGGATGGAAAAGCAAATATAGTTGAAACAACAAAATGTGTACTGAGCTTAGGCATGCTTTTATCCATTCTCTTTTTCTTTCTTTACCTACTTTGATTTTATGCCCTTGAGAATAGCATCTATCTGTCTGTAAGAACTACATTACTGTTTCTTTCTAACACTGTGCAACTGATAAATACTAACAAAATTTCCCCTGACCTGCAGTGAGAAGTCAGAGACACCTGGTCAGAGAAATTTACTCAATAAGCAGAGAAACCTTATACAGGATGATTGAAATTTTAGGCTTTGCAAGACTGTAAGCACAATTTGCAAATGTATTTGCAAATTTCCTTTTAGAAATAGTCAAGAAGATGCATAATGTTTAAATCAGATGTACATAAACGTTTGATTTTCTTTTTTGGTTTCTGAATTTTGAGGGAGAGTTTTTTTGTACAAGGAAATGTGTTTTATAGAAATCATCTTTTAAATATATCTACTATGAAATGAGATGTCTAGGTGGTTATTTCTTAGGCCAAGCTTATATCATTCCAGTGATGGATGCAGAATAGTAAGATATCCTGTTTCTAGTGTGATGAAGCCTTGTGAGATGTGACAGCTGCTCATCAGCAGGGATAGCTAGCAGTATGTTTGAAGGACATGACAGAGATCACTTTTAAAAAAAATCTATCTAAATTCTGTCAACATTTTTGTGTAGCCACTTAGTTTATGCTGCAGCGTGTGAGTTTAGTCTCAAAAAGAAAGAAAGAAAAGGAAAAAAAAAGGGCAGATTTCCCCAATACCATGTCCCTTTGCACAGAACAGAGCAAGCTGAGACAGAAAAGATTCAAGCAGAGGACCAGAGAAATATGTAGGAGCTGGATGGGCAGTTGCTATTATCAGTAATTGTTACTGCAATAATCTACATTAGTCTCATGACAGATAAGCGTCCTGGTAGGGTGCTCTCATCCCTTGAGAATGGATCAGTCTGATCTTTGTGGGAACAAGGAGGTGAACAGTAATAAATACAGCATCTGCATGTGAATAAACCATGGGAATGCAATAATGCTATTCCCCATTTTTAGTTTGGTATCTGTAGAGCAAATGTAAAAGCTGTGTTGAAACAATATGGCCAAGGCATGCCACGGCTTACTGCTTTGTGTGAATAATGTAGATGCAGTGTTGAAATAATGCTTTTGGACAGCTAAACCAGTATGTAAAAAAATTGTGTATGGTCTGTCTAACAGTAATTTTATTTCCAAAAACCTTGAAAGTTTCCCTGGGGGGACAGGATGTGTCCAGTGGGGAAAAAAAGCATTGTAGCTGTATGCTGTTATGATAATGGGGAGTGACTTGAAAGGCAGAGACCCTCATCAATAGGTTTTGACCCAAAGCTCCACTTGCCCTTAGTAAGGGTTAGTCTCCAGACTTGTATGTAAAGGCTAGAAAAGCACATATGTTTATGCAAAAGGCATGAACATTGGCTGCTAAGGAAGTGTCTGGCCTGCTGCCATCTTTGGGAAATCTACTACAGTAGTGTATGTTGGTGAGAAAACATGTTTATGTAAATGACCAATTTGTCAACAAGGAATGCTGAGTGGGATTTGTCTCGTCTGAGCATGCCTGAGGTTAGAAGACTGGAAGATTAGCCTTGTCAATAGTAATTACTCCATCTTCCTCCAGCCCTTGCAGGGAAAGAATGATACCCCGAGCACTTTGCTGCTCACTACCTGCTGCCTTGTAATAATTGCTTTGGCTGAATCAAACCTTAATTAAAATGTTATTGATAATTTGTCTGTAAAGGAACACTTGCTCACATTTCTTAATGAGAGGTGAAATCGTGCCATCCCTTGTCTTAACCAGCTAGAACTTTAATAGAAACTAACTAAAATTTACATTGGTCTTTTTGCTTTCCTGTGGTAGTGTTGGTCAGTAGCAAAGAGCAAAGGATGATATGCAAGGACACACAATGATGGAATGCAAAACAGATGTGTATAGAGATAACACTTTACAAGTAGGATAATGTATCAATTGCTTAGCAACTATAGCTGATCAAAGCTCAGTGATTTTAGTTCTTCTACATCTGTTTAAAGATTTTTCACTCAGGTTTTGAATCTGAAGTGTAACAATAAACAATTTTCACTTAGTGTTCCAGTAGCCCCCCCCCCCCCCAATAGATTCATATACTAAAACTCAAACCTGCTCAACTTAGTGATTTTAAATAAAAATGACTGAGTTTCATTTCTTTCAGGTTACTTCATGAACAAAGATTTTGTAAGTCATAGTATGTTTGTAACATATCATCTTCTATCTGGATTGTATAGTGTGTAGAGATAATTGAATCATGTGTTTCAGATTCGTTTGATTTGCTGAAAATAACAGATAAATTTTGTGTTTGAAAATCAGGTAAATTTTACATGATTTCAAATTTGGTTGCCATGTTAGACCATAACACAACCATTTGCATATTTTTAAAACAGTAATATCTCTGTGTACGTGTCATAAATACAAGTGGTAGTAGATACAAGTGTTAATAGATGTAAGCATCTTTAAATTGTGTAGATGTACATAATGTGTCAACTTTGCTGTGCAATAGGAACTTGCAATGTTGTTTTTATTAAGCTGCCTACCTAGCACTGATGTTGGAAGCATAGATTTCAGTAAATACTTTTGCATATTATGCATGTCTGTATGTATATGAATATGTATAAATCCATATGTGTACTTATATACCTTTGAATCCCAAAAATATATAGAGGGCTCTTATAAGGGAAGAAATTTTTTAATCTCTGAGAGTGATCAGATGTTTGGCCAAGAAATCCTGCTCTTTTCCTTCCTGACAGCTCCGAGTCCCATGTCAGAGAACATTGTCATTAGGTATGTACCTGAAGGGAATATACCTTGGCAAAAAGATTAGTGTGTGCAGTGGTGCCAATGAAGAATAAGGGGTTTTTATTAGCTGTTATTATTGTATATATTTGTTTTGATGTCTGGCTGAAAAAATCATTTGGAGAAAACCTGTCATTCGCAGTGGTCAGTCTGCCTTTTGCTTAATCTTTGAACAAATGTGTCATCAGCTGTCTTTGCTGGATATATATTTGGGAAACTGTGACTAGTTTTTGTCCACCATGTACTGGTCTTTCTTTGAATAAGCATCCTGCAAGTGTATAGGATGTTGTCACCACCTGTTTTTTTCAGTGTTTTTTAGCATTACATTGTAGCTACTTCATGAAGTTCTGTATTGTAGCATTTTTGTTCTGAGACTAAAAAGCAACTTTTGCTTTTAAACAGCCAGGTAAGAGCAAAAGCTCGATTTTGAACTTTGATAGAGCCAGTGGGTTCAATTCTGCAAAAAAAAAAAAAAAANAAAATGGCTAAGGAAAACCTAACTAGCAAAGGTATTGATGCTGCAAGAAAATATTTTATAGCCCACTCTTAAATTTCTTCCAATACATGCATATGAAGGAGTGATTCAGTTAACCACAGCTGTCAGTGTACCTTATGTGTGTAATTTTGGGGGGAAAATAAAGGTCAAATTAGCATGTTAACTTCAAATTAAGTTTGTTCAGAACATTTTCAAAAGCTAGACAACCGTGCTCAGGAAAAGCACGCTATTATCAATCATTTATACTGTATTGATTTTAGATATTTTTCTAGCTGTTATTTTAGAAGGTACAGTTTTTAATTTGTAGAGCAATTTTATCCTCCATATTCACATCAAAGTCTAAACATTCTGATTGCTTTCATGATTGAGGCAAATCTCTGTGGGAGGAGATTCATCCCAGTCTACATCTAGCATATAGGGTGGGGATTTTCTTTGCTCTCATAAGTAGATTATGTAAAAGGCCTAAATTGAGTCTCATGAGTGATGGATATTGGAAGGCCAGTTTCCTCATTCTCTCTCCACCAATAATTAGCATAAAATGTTAACTCTTGCTCCAGTGTGCTTTTGTGATCTAATTCTTGTAGTTGACATAACTCAAATACACTTTACACTTAAATGATGCTCCACATTAACAGTGTCATGCAAATCATTAACAGTCCTTGTCATTCCCCTTTCATTTTAGTGGTGAGAAAGGTATCATCATCATCATCTTTACAGGAAAGTCTAACAGACAGGGAAGTGAAGAGGCTTCATCATGATTTGCCAGCAGAGAGTCAGCCCCAGATAATGACAGTGCCTGGAGTAGGGCGGGCACTTCTTGGGGTCCGGTTGTGGCTGTTGAACTGTGTGGCCTTGCTGGGACGAGGGGTAAGAAAGGAGGTCATAAGAACTGTGTGGTGGCCAGGGCAGCTGCTCGAGGAAACGAGGCAGTGTTTATTGGGAGATGCATATAGCTGTTGCGTTTTCTTGCCAGGGAAGTGAAAGCGTAAACATCCAGCCAGATTTCTATCTATTCCTGTGCCATCAAGGGCACTATGCAATCTGTTTGGGGCTAAATCTCTGCAAACAGAATGCCCATTTTTAGTTGCAAAACTACTTCCTTCTCCTATTCTGTTGTCTCATGCAGGGTATGCATCAAGCATAGCCATCAGATTTCTGTAATTCCTCAATGCACTAGTCCTATTTTCATGGTCTGAATCCACTCAGTAGGTGATCAGTTTCCAGCTAGATTTTTTGGAAGCGATTTATTTCATTTTTAGTGAGACCCACTTTTTAAGTAAGAAAACTGCACATTTAACATATATTTTGTGACCCCAGAAAAGGTCTGCTTGAGCACTTCTTCCAAACCGCACTAGCCTTCAGTCTGTTGTGTTACAGTGAGTATTTTTGTCACTGCTGTTTGAAGAACTAAAGAACTGAAAGCTAACGATACATCAAAATCAAGCAATAGAAGTTGGGTTAAAAAGGAAACATTTATCTCTTCCTGTATTCTGCATTTTGGATATGGTGCATTTTGCTTTTTTTTTTTCCCCCCATTTTTGTGTGTAAGGGAAGGAAAGAGAAGGATAGATGAAAACAGGTGTGACTCTAGGGATTGTACAGTTGTGGATGTTGAACTATAGAAGTATGAAATTTCTTTACTCAAGACATGAGCCATCATATGGATGCATTTTCCTTTGCCATCTGCAGATGTCCTTTGAAGTTTGTTCTGAAGAATTTCTTTTACCTCATCCCAGGTACAGAATTGAGTAATTTTTATTGTCTCACTAATAATTACTCCTTTCTGAAAATAGCACTGTTCCATCCTCTCCTTAACTCTTCTGAGGGCTGTAGCCTTAGTAGCTCATGTTAATTTGCTGCCATGTCTGTTTTCAGACTTAAGCTGACTTAAGCACACCTAACCAGTTTACAAAGGTTTTTCCTCATTAATTTTATCATCTAAATTCTTTAACATTTGAAATGCGAAGCACATGTACTGTGCCTTGGGCTCATCTGGTGTAATTTTGTGTTTCTCTGTGATTTTCTTTTTCCAGCTAAAACCAGATGAGGAAAAACCTCAATGACGTGTGTGTCACTGGACATGAAAGCAAAGATGGAATCCAGAACTGGAGTCCTCTTTTTAATCTAAGCACAAATCAAACCCAGTCTAAGATAAAGATGACCAGCCCTAAAGGATCTTTTTGCATTTTCAATCATTGTGATAAAAAACATCATAAATAATAGTTTCAGAAACTAGTAATCTTTAATTTTTTTTCCATTAGGAAATCCCTTTTTAATTTTTTTTTCCATTAGTGTGATATCTTATTTTGTATCAACTACAGTACTTATAAAGAAAAACTATATTATGTATAATGATAGCTTAGCATAAGTGCTTCCCGTTTAGCCTGTACTTTGAGATCCTGTATTATTAGTCTGACACATTTGTGTCTCATCCTAGTTTGACCAGTGTGACATAAAAGTATTAGCAAATTTCTTGAAGCTGCATAATGTATTTTTCTGTGAAAGATAAGCCTCTGAAGTGTGTACCATATTAATAGAGAAGATCTGAAGGGGATTATAAAGCTGTGCATGGTGTTTTGGATGCCAGTAGATGAAAAGTCCTAAGGTCTTTGTATAGTGAAATTTTATCATCAAAAAATTTACCCAGCTGAAATTCTACCCAATTCCCATATGCCATGTAGCTGTAGTTTTAAGATAGTGCAGCATCCAGCTACTTCAGTCCTTGACAAGCTTGGATGCTTGTGAAAAGTCAAAATAAAATAGGTGAAATAAAGTAGATGAGATAAAGTAGAACCTCCTATCCTAGGAGGGTCCATACTTCTGTAGTTTAAAATCAAAACAGTTGCCTAAAATTGTGGTTGTGTGTTTGTGCCAGGATAGCATCTCACATGGTGCGTCAAGGTCATCCAGTCTGCCAAATTTCTGTTACAGTTGAATTAATAATTTGGTTTATGACAGTTTGTGAGAAGAAAATCTTAAATGGGAATTTGCAAGGGGACACCAATATATTTATTCAGGTACTGAATGTATTTGTTTTTACTAGCTGCTCAGGGTTGGAAGTTTATCAATATCTGTGATACAGTGTTCAACTTGCAGATGACATACCAAAATTCTTCAGTAGCTCCTATTATACTTTATGGTCATCTTTCTGTGCTTGTTTTAATAGGCACATTCTTTCCAATGGATCAGAAATGCAGGTCCTCCAGCAGAAGGATTTTTACAGCCATGTTTTCCTGCCTGAGCCACTTATCTATTGTACAACTGTCTACTGAAGAAATTTCAAATGTTCAATAAATAATCATCACTGAAAGAGAAGGAATGAAAAAATGTTGAAATAAAAGAGTAGTGGAAAGAATGTGGAGAAACAGATGAGCTCGTCTTTTGCTCTGCTTGAGGAGGTGTTTTATTTTCCTCCAAATATTTGTTTCTTTCTCAAACCTGGCCTCTAGTTGAAAGTTTGTTTTACATAATTTATCTTTTGGCAGGGAAACCCTAGATAACATGTCTGATGTTTGCTGCAGGCATCTGTTTGATAGTAAGTCCTGTTAGAACATTTTAAAATGTTTCAACTACCAGATGGCTGGAAGAGTTTTTGAGAGAACTTTTTTTTTTTTTTTTGAACCTGAACTCAGGTTCTCTGGGTCTGATTGGTTTGGTTCATGAATTCTGAACAAAGCTTTGGGGAAATACACAAGAAGAATGCTACTTAGTTTAATGATGCATACTCATTGAAGTTTTCCTTTCTCTACATCCTAGCAGCTAAAGGAAAGTCACAGTGCTCCATTCCATGATTGGCTGGGTGTTACGATCTGCCCAAATGAAGTACCAGTAAGACCATATACTGAAGTCATTAGGATGGATTTCATTTAACAGTAAATATGATGTAGAGAGAGATAGGAAAAATAGTGGTGTTGGGGAGAGAGAGTGAGACAGAGTAAGTAGAAGGATGCCACCACTCAGTGGATCCAGCAACATCCCATTTGTTTGTCTTCTTGGTTGTGGGAGTCCCAGAATCATTCTTTTGGGGTATCATCTCTATACAGTCCACGTTCCAGGTATCCATGGGGCGCAGATGCTGTTCCCTTCACTTGGGAAGGCATGTGCTGTATAAGCAGTTGGTACCTTTCTCACAGTCCGCCACAGTGGGAATTTTTGTCCAGATACATTAACTAGGAGGAGCTAACCAAACCTCATCTCTGCTGGGCCTAGAATTAGCACCTTCCTCTTGCAAATTCCTCTGTTGTGTGCTTATCTCAAGTTCCTGCTGCGGTGGCTTATGTTATAGCAAGTTCCTTCCATTGCCTTGACAGTGCTTAAGGCAGTTATGATTAAGTCTCTTACAGCTGGGTCCTTAGTACTACAGGATTTTTGAAGTTTGTGGCAGTTGTTTGGTCACTTGGCAAATAAATGCTGAATTTTCATGTTGAACGTTAAGAATTTAACAAAGTTTGGCACAAAGTGATATGCCTTACCAAACAGAATCAATGTATCTCTTTGTGCCCTTTAAGAAAAGGTTGTGGTTTAAATGGGTTTTTAACTTAAGGACATGCTCTTTAGTTTAAGGATTTCTGCCATTGGTTGTTTGCAAAAAAAATGCCCCAAAACCAAACCCCAAATATCTCATTAATATAAGTTGCCTGAAAGTAGGTAGCATAGAATCATTTGGGTTAGAAGGGACCTTCGAGATCATCTCATTCCAATGTCCCTGTAATGGACAAAGATGTCTTCCACTAGAACAAGTTGCTCAAAGACCCATGGAATACTTCCAGATGTATTCTTCCTTTTGTAAGTAATTAACTTATCATAGCTTTAGAGAAAAAATGAGAAAATGCCTTATATTAGGACTTAATTAATTTAAATATTAGGTTCACTTTGAGTTTTAAAAACTTCATTAAGTAATCATGGTAGATACAGCAATTAATCACCCTGTTTGATTTTTCTATTGCTCATCTTAATTAAGCATGACAAGGAGAATTTTTTAAGGTGACTAAATGACTTAGAAGAACATGTAGTAATGAAAATGGTGTGCTTAGATACCTTAGAAAAATATTATATCTTGTGTTTACTGCAATCTGTGGCAATAATGAACATTAGAAAGGCACAGGGTAAAACATGCCACAATCAAATCAAACACTCTGATCCATTCAGAAATGATTTAGATAAAAATCTTCGTTTTCAGAGCGTAAGCACTGCTTTAAAAATATTAAAAATGGTTCAATGAAACCACAAGGAGCTTTGAACATTTTGTCCTCTCTGTGAGATTTGCTGTAACACTCTGTTTGTTGTAAGCAGAACCAGAAGTAACAGGAATGTTTTAAACAGCCAGAGGAGTTGGAACATCCGTAAATAATTGAGAGAATGAAACTGACCTTGGCTGAAGCTTGGATTGCTATGTGGTCTTCAGTTAAACAGAATCTTATGTTTTGCTTTTCTTATATGAGAGCCTGATTCAAAGCTGAATCTTCCCATATCCTCCACTGGGATTTGAATAGGTTTCAGATGAATCTCCCATGGCTATTATTAAGGTTAATAAGTTAATGTTTACGCAATGCATAAAAAATATGAGGTAATCCCTACCTGGTGAATACGTTGAATTTAGAAGCAGCTGTAGTCCAAGTATAGATGGACAGAAGGGAGGGTGAAAGGTTGAGGCAAACTACATATCTACACAACCATGACCGTGTCATATGAATCAGGAATATATACTGCTGTGTCTAATGATAATTGAGAAGCTATAGCCTCTTTAATCTTCCTTATCCAATAAATTTATCTAGTCTGAAATAAGCCTTACAAAAAATTTAATGAGCAGCAGCCTCTAAGAAGAAAATAGTTTCACGCTCTTGTAGCACATGAGTATGGTCTTACGGTTCTTTAAAAAGAATGAAATGTTTCTTTGGGAAAGAAATTACTTAGAGAAAACGTATAGGTAAAATACTGTTGGAATGTTAAATATCAGAAATTCAAGGTGAATGCTTCCATATGGCGTTTTGTTACCTGCATCTAGGCTAACAAGTGATGCTAGCATGTGGGTTTTATCTTACCTGAACTATTCTAGACTTGCAAAAGATATGACTATTTGCAAGCATGTAGCAAGATCATTTGTAAGGGTGAGGTGACATCCCAGAATGAGATACTTTCAGCTTAGTTCTTGTAAAAGACAGCGTGTTCCCTAAGTCAAATAAATACAACCCCATTGCATTTGGGTTCTCAGTCATAATATGCCATCTTTGAATCTGAAGGATTCCCTTTGGGGGAGGGAGCCAAAAAGGGTGGATGGTGAAGATGGGAAGGACTGGCCTTGGTGAATATTCAGAGGAAAGCTGTGTCAAATCACATGGTGATTTTGTATTTAGAATAGTGAAACTAGTTAGCACTATTGTGGACTGATAGAACAGTCCCTATGGGCATGTTAAAAGAGGAAAAACGTGACACAGTAATTTTCACTTAGTGAGTACCTTTAAAAATGCTTGGCTTCTTGCTTTCTCTGACACTTGCATGTAGAGATTATCTTAAGAACCTGTAGCAACAGAAAAATCTATTGTTTAAATATATCTTAATTTGCTTTTGCTTGGAAGCAGAGATACTGTTAAATTTTGCACTAAGCCATGAAGTCCTTCCTTTTTGTTGCTGTTTTTTCTAAAACAGAATATTGTTGCCGAAAGGATGTTGCCTTGTTTTATTACCTGACATTTCTTTCCCTCACTTTTTCAGCAAAGTACAATTGAGATCAAGGAGGATAGTGAACTTTAGAGGTAAAAACCAGGGACAGCTGCAAGGTATGCTTTAGAGAGAAAGAGGATCACTTATCATCTCTGCTACTAAAAGCCATGGGGTAGCTTCTGTCTCTGTACCTGTCTTTGAAGGAAAATTTAAAGATAGCCAGATATGCTGAAAAGCATTCTTTTAATCCTGCTTCTTCCACCAGCGATTGAACAGAAGGGCTTAGGGAACAGTGCCGTAATAAATAAACATTTTTGACTGTGGATAAAGTCGACTGGACACATATCCCTCCAGAGATGAATAATGCAGCCCTTTGTGGAAGCCAGAGGGGCCAGTTAAGAGCGATCTGAGCTGCTTGCAGTCTCCAAAAGATATAAACAATTTGCATTTAATGCCTATGTAGCACTTTCCCAATGTTTAACTGGTTTACTGGAGGCTTGTAACTCAAAGGCTTCTGGTGACTTAGAACAATAGCTGAAATCCATTAAAATAAAACCTGCTCACCAAGTAACAGTGTTTCCTGCCTAAACTTTCAGCTCTGCATCAGGAGCATGATAAAGAACAAATATAACCAGAGGGCAGGAATTGCCTTCTCCTTATGGACACACCCTAGGACAAGAGCACTCAAACAGGAACAAAAGAAGACATAAGTCTTCTCAAACTTGAGCTTCACCAAATGTGAAGCTTCTTATGTACAGAGTGTGTAGTAGGTCATATACTAAGCAATCAAACAAAAAACAGACATGACATCATATTGATAGCAATGCTAGAGAAACAGCTTTTTCAGCATGGTAATAAATTAAATTCAAGTTCTTGCTATTCAAGATGTAATCTGACCCCAACATGTTTTTAAAAGGGCCAGTGAGGAAGACATAAAATAAGGCTGAAATAAAGCCAGTCTATGTTAAAGGAGAAATAGGTCGTAGTCTGTAAAGTTGGGAAGGGCACCTAAAAGTTTGCTTTTCCCTTAAATGGAAGTGACAAAGCTGGTGAAGGATTTTGGTGGTGCAGAGTCCTCTCCCTGATTCCCTGCAAGCTGATGGAGCTAAGATTTGTCTCGTACAAAACAGATCCTAAATAAACCTCCCGCTAATATGAAGTACACACAAGACAGCAGGGATTTGAAGCAAATCATACCAGACATCTTTCGTAACACATTAATGGCAATGCATTATTGCCAGCAGATACCATGACATTAGAAAATAAAATGCACAGATAGCAAAACTATGGGATCATGCTGTGTATGTTGTCAAAGGGATGATCCAAATATTTGTGGTTATTAAAGTTGCCTAGTATTTCCTAATATGGGACTTAATAGTTGCTTTTAATTCTGCCTGGCTTTTGTTTGGTGAAATTTAGACTGATTTTTTATTTTTCATATCTGCTACTTCAATGATTTAATATTAGGCAGTAAATGGTCTTTGCAGATTAGGAATAGATGTTTTGCCAGGGAATGAAGGAGGTATGTGAAACTCTGTGAAAGAAGGAAAGGAACACATGCTCAAAGACTAATTTGTGCTGTATACCAGAGAAGCTGAGCCAAGGTTGCACAACTGCAGTGTAAATTTTGGCAATTACAGCTCCAGCATTTCTGGTCCGTATCTGAGGGGCAGGAGTGCTGGAATATTAAGAGCTGAATAAACACATCTGCAAAGTAGAAGTGAAAACTAGTGTGGTTTTATTGTCAACAAATAACATGTTGGGATCCAATTTCAGTGACTTTACTCATGTGTATTAGCATCTAGCTCCAGAAGTAGGCATAGTGCATTCATTGTCTCTGCTCTGTGAGCAAGAGGTCTCTCACAGTGAGTAAATGTAGAGAAGTGGTTCTCTAGCACTAGACCAGACAGAAGATCTGGTAAGAAGAAAAATTGATTTTTTCATGATTTGTTTCTAATTTTGACTTCTAGCAAATTCTGGTAGTAGGAATTCATGGACAATATGGAGGGAATAAACACTGAGGTAGCATATCAAGGTTCAGTAATGTAAAAAGGTGTATTTTGATGCTAATAGCACACTGCAAATACAACAGTGCACAAACCATGTGAACAGTTATGTGCATGGCTGACCAAACAAATATAATTGTGCTCGGTCAGCCTGACGTGATGGTGACATGTGATGTGTTTCTTTCCAGCAAGATGTGATGTGTGGTTTCATCGTGCCACATTGTATGGGCCAGTAATCAACCTAGAAATGCTTTTGGTAGAGGAAATCAAGTGGCTCTGTTGTAAATACCAACTAAAATATACTGTATCTGTATTTCTACTTGACATTTGTGCATCTGTTTTTCTCTCAGGTGAAATATGTTACATTTTATAAACATCAAATCACTATCCAATTGAACGTGCATTGTAATTTACTCTTCATCTTAGCCTTTTGTATTCTTTGTAACTTGATTTTCCTGGCTTTTCTTCCAAGCATATATGAAACCAGAAGACTATATTTTGTTTTCAGTAACAGTCTTCAGTGACTTTATTAATATGTTTGGAACAGGTATGTATAAAACTGGATAGATCTCTGTGAGCACAAAACTCTGACCTGTGTCTATAGTGATGATGAAAATTCAGAAATTGTTTCAATAAACATGTACATGATATGCAGTTGCATATCTGCATCTACTTGCATGTGTAATTATGCATGCAACTTTTTAAAAATTAAGTTATTCTTTATGGTTACTCTGTCACTAACAAAATGGTCATTCATCTTAATGATTCAAGAGCCTGCCTGACAGTTTGTTCATTTGTGTAATATAGTGATCAACTTTGTGATTACAAAAATACTTCAGTCCCCAGCTAGTGGGGAGAGCTGATAAATTGTAATAGTACAGACAGCACTTGAGAAGCACGAACACCTGAGTCTGTCTGTGCTGAACTCGATTGTTGGAAGTGTATCTGTCCCTTGGGAACCAGTTCTTTGGAGAGCTGTCATTTGTTTGGTTTTGGTTTTCAGAGCACTTTTGCATGAAAATGGTGCAGAAAAGTAACTTTTCCATGCCATAGTCTATAATCAAGCTGGAAAAAGGCTTGAATCCTCTTGATTTTTTCTTTATAATTAAAGGAATTTTATTAAAGGCTTAAAATAACCAATGTTTTTGAACAGTCTTTCTTACTGCAAAACTTTTGTTTGAAATGAATCAGCAAGTTCCGAGAATTTGCATTTTGTTCAATTTTCTAAGCAAAGTAATTTGGCTCAAGCATCACACAGATATTTTCAAAATGCTAAGGAAAGCTCAGAGTATAATTTTCAGGATTTGAGGCATATTACAGCTTCAAGGTGCCAATAGTCTTCTTATTTTCTGTTGTATATAGGGTACTGAGTTCAATGTTGAAGTTCCTCATATTGAAAATATTCATAACAGTGTTGTCGTGGTTGAGCTCCTTACGATGGGGTATCTTAGTTGCATCTCCATATTGCTGCTGTGTATCAGTATAATAGACTGCAGATTTGTTTCTTCAGTGATTTTTTTCAGTCTGTTTATGAATATGCTGAAGCATTTTATGCAGCCCAATTCCTTTCTTCTGAACTAATTATACAAATCCAATATTAAGTTCATTATCTGCAAGATTTTTGAATTGGTGTTATTTCTCAGCTTGTTTGCTGCCAGATATTACTGAGTGTGGTCTTTGCAGAAAACTATTTTTACAACATAACTAGAAATTAAAAAGAGCAATGTAAATTATGCAAATGCCCAGTGATGTAGTGGAGTGCGTGCCAAAGTTATAATTTTCATGAGGTTTTCTGGTAAGAGTTTCTATTTAATGGTGGAACGTTACAGAGCTTGGTGTCTTAATTTTCATCATCCACACAAGTCCTTCATATCCTACCATCTGAGGGAATATCCTGCCCACTGCCAATTTCACTTTCCCTTGCTACTCTGAAATGGTGTTAAAGTTAAGGATGTGCTCAGCAGATTGCTGGTTAATTTCAAGCCCTGTGTGCACTTTCTCTGTCTCAAATGATAAATTCTTCTCTGGAATTTTGGTGGAAAAATTTGGTTTAAAGCTTTTAAATCTGTTCTGAAAATGCACGTCAGGCAAACTTCATGCTTCTCCTCCATCCTCTTAAAACCTGCTGAGATGAAGCATTATTTTTATTTCTTCAGTGGGTTTTTTCCTGCCACCTTGATTAAAATTGTGAAATAGCAATGGATTCTTCTCTCAGAATGTATCTGCACAATATTTGGTAGTAATCATGTAATCTGTCTGATTACTTAGGCTGATTACAAAAGCAGGTGTTCAGACTGATTACATGAAACAGCTTCCCTTTTGCAAATAACTGTCATTAAGGGGCAAATTGTGCAAATTGTGCTGCATGCCAGTTTAATTCCAAAGTAATTCCATTAAAATAAATTGAAAGTCTTTGGATTTCAACCAAGATAAGTTGTTTAGTGAATAGTTCAAATGGCAAACTGGCAGCCAAACGTATCTGTGATCTTATTGTATTTTTTCCCCCCAGGTTTTCTCCTAAAGCCAGAGAGAATGTTTTGGGATGATTGTGCAGAGTTCATCTTCTGAGATAGATTAAAGAAGGGAGCTGTGTAAAGCAGAATTTTGGTTAGTTTGTTTTAGAGACTGGGAATTGCAGGTCTGGTATAAACAAAGTATTTCACTTCATTGATATAATTGATGGCACTGAAAAATTGCTTGAAAATTGGCCCTGGGCAAAATATATAGTGCACTTCAGGAGCACCATTTATTTGGCATAGCTGCCTCTGCACTTCCTAATGCTGTTAATGCTCTTCCTTGACAGCTGATGACCTTTCTTCAACTGAAATATGATTCAATTAATGTAGAGATGCATTGATGTTACTTGGATACTAATGGTTTCCCAATATTTCCTGGTAAAACCTGAAATATTCCTACACTCCCCATGGTGGACTTGTTTACTATGATGTTGAGTAGAACAGTTTTAGTGTGACTGTCCCTCTTGATCTTTGGATTGATCTGCTTTTTGAGGTGAACTGTATTTTACAGCAAAAGAGGACTCATATGGTAAAGCCTAATCTAGGAAACAAACTTGCACCATTTGGAAGGTTTACATCACAGTGTTTTCATCTAACAAGTATAGGCAGCATAATATTAGAGATAATTAGATCTGGGCAAAATCCAGCAACCCAGCAAAATTATGCCAGTGTGAAAACAATGGTAGAAATGTACAGTATCACATGCAGTTTCAGAAGTATTGCTCTCATGAGAGGCTGTTGTGGTGGCCTCTTCTACCCCTAAAAGGTATGAAACTGAGAGGCTTTTATAGCTAGGGAAAATATAGCAATTGTTCTGCATTTTTATGGTGAACAAGTGCTCCTTAAAATTGTTTGGTGTCAATAGTTTAATGCATAACTGACTCAGCTGTTTACCTATGGGTTGCAGGCTGCCTTTTAGATCAGTTCCTCCAATAAATGAAGGCCTCATAATAGGTGTATTTGAGCACTATCAGGTGCTCAGAGTTAATATTAAGGTAAACAGCAAAAAAAGGTATGATTCCTTTTTTTTATAGGGCTTCACTGTCTTTTTTTATGTCACAGAAAGGGAGATAAAAGCAGCCAGGTTTTTCAGTTACTTGGCTTTCTGAAGCATGCCCTGCATTTGAACAGGAGCACTGCTTAATGCTATCCCACTGCAATCCCAGTTCACTGTGCTAAGTCCAACACTGTCATGCTTCGAGCGCAGCTGAGTGGGTTCCGTTGTCTAATCTGTAAGTTCATAACCTGCTGTACAAGTGATGGCTTATCAAAACTTGATTAAGAGGTAGAAGCTGGGCAGGCAGGATAAGAATCTCAAATGTTACACCTTTTGAACTCTCACTTGAAAACCCTGGTGGCAAATAGCTGATAGCAGCGGGTCGCTATCGCAAAGGCTTGAACAGTCCATAAAGGGCAGTGGTGCACATCTCTGTCAGCTGTGTATCAGCAGTGATACCTGCTTCTCAATTAAACTTATCTCTGGAGTTTCACAGGTACATGCCACCTTCGTAAAACATACTAAACAAGAATATTCCATGCACAGAGCTCAGTAAAAAGTTCACTGTCTTCCATGATGCTGAGTTGGAAAGTTACTAATGGAGGATCTGTAAAGTGGGGAGTGAAATAGAGAAGAGAAAAACACTTTAATAAATCCTCTTGACTCTAATGAATGTTGATTGATTGTGTAACTTTTAGGTAAGTTTGAGTTGGAGTAAATGTCAAATATAATTCAGTTCACACAGCAGTGTGAAAAGAACTGTTACTTTCCTTGGAGAAAACCTGACAGCCCAACTTTCTTAAAGGGCTTTTCTGTCTTGCTCGTTTGTTCTCTCTTTTTAATGAAGCCTTTCACAGTTGACACTTCCCTAACAAAAGGTAACACAGGTCATTCTATTAAACAGAATATTCTTCCATCAACGACATCACAGCTGTAATCTGACATCAAAAACTATTATTTCTTTTCCATCTGATGGAAAGTATGAGTTATTACTCATAAGAACAGTGTGGTGTTCTGAAGTGCTGTCTCCAGACTGTGGGTGCGTGGTATTAATGGCACATGTTGAGAACAGGTATATGACATAAAGTATATACATATATGAAATTAAGAAATGTGTGTTATTAAGTTCTCGAGTGAAACAGAAAATGCACTGCATTTATGCCCAGCTCTGTAATAGGTTTCATGTTTACAGAATCCTTTTGGGAGCAGATTTGGGGGATGGGGGGAAAGGAGAGAGCGGATCAAAATTGCATAGTGCCTATGTTTAAGAGCAAATTTTCAAGGGCTTAGAGTACTGAGTTTTGACATAATTGGAAAATTCATGGTGTCACAAAAGGAATTGCTATGTTCTCAGCATTTTTGAAAACCATGTCTCTTTTTACATGCTGTAGTAGAAGGTAAGGGTTTTTTTAAAAAGCTGATCTTTGTTTTTCTCCATCAGTTCACCAACATAGAGAGCAAATGTAATATTTTTCCCCTGTACTTCAGTCTATTTTATTTTTTTACATTAAAAATGATAATCAGAATCCATCTTCCCTTCTATGTCTCGACATTTCTAATCTGCTGTGGTTGGTACAGAGTCAGAAGTATTCAGAAGTCCTTCAGATACATCTGTTGTATTTTAGCCTTCTGGCACAGGATCACAGAATCTCACAGTATGGGTGAGGTTGGAAGGGACCACAGCGGGTCATCTGAGCCAACATCCCTGCTCAAGCAGGATCATCCCAAAGCATGTGGCACAGGATTCCATCCAGACAACTCTTGAGTATCTGCAGTGAAGGAGACTTCACAACCTCTCTGAACAATCTGTTCCAGTGCTCAGTCACCCACACTGTAAAGAAGTTCTTCCTCATGTTCAGGTGGAACTTGACGTGCATCAGTTTCTGCCTGTTTCTTCTTGCCCTATTTCTTGGCACCGCTGAGCAGAGTCCTGGCTCCATCCTCTTGGCACCCTCCCTTCAAATATTTACATACAGGATCACACTGCTTTTAACTGTGTGTATTTCTGAGAAGACAAACAATACATGTGCCAGGTAAAGTTAGAAGAGCATGAGTTTTAGATTTTTTTTCCCAGGGTGGGTTGAAAAAGTATCCCTCCAAGGGAAATCAAGACAGGTACAAGAGCAGAGAGAGAAAAAAAGAGCAGGAGCAGAAAGTTGTAGGAGCTGGAGATTGCTTTTGATAATTGATTCAGAATACAACTGTTATTTCAATAATTCAGCTGCATTGGACCAAAGCACCTAAAGTGCCACTCCTTTCTGAGTGTTGGGATGTGTGTTAATTCAGCCTTGTAATGAGAATAAAGAAACAAATGTGTCTGGATAGCAGGGAGCTGGGTTGAACTACTAAGAGCTCCTATTGCAACGTAAAATGGTTTGTCCCTGTAAAATGTAGCGAGTTCTGTTGTAGATGTAATTTATTGAGCAAGACTGAGAGTAAAGAGATGGTGAACAAGGAAAAAGGTACCTCTATTGTTCGCATGTAATGCTGACGTTTAATTTATATCTCTAATTGCTATTGAAAGCAAGGCAAATAAAAGTCCTGTTTGGTGAAAATGGAGTTATTTGTGTTTAGGGTATGAACTGGAAAGAAAAATACTGTCTGTTATTTATAATGTCTTTTTAAATGGATCTCTTGATGTGATTAGGAAAATAATTTTGGTAGTCTAGTACGAAGATACATTTTGATGTTTTTCCATCGTTCCTTGATTACAGTTGTTTATGACTTGGGAGTAGCTACCCATGTGGTGTGAATAATGGTGGTATCCCCTGTGGTTACTCAAGAAGGCAGCAGGACTTGTAAGATTTCTTGCAATTTTTGTCTATACAAATTGTACAAAGGTCACTCCAGGTTCTAATATTTTTCAAGCAGCCAAATACTGTTCTTCAAATGTTCTTTAAGTTAGTCTAGTAAATATGTTTTCTTTATAGACAGAAAGAGAATAACTTATGTCTTAGAATTATTTGCACTATGTTTCTCTGTCATATTTTTCTGCTATGGTATATATTCCCTCTTGCATTGGAACACACTGCTTTGAAGTAAGAATCATACTTGATTTTCCTTCATTTTAACCATTTGTCTTTTTGCAAGATGAATGTTTTGAGGTGGAAAGCCAAGGTACACACTTAGTGTTTTCCAAATTGCTATTCAAGATTGAAAGGATATTGTGAAGACAAATTTTCTGATAATTCAGCAGTATTTTCAAATTATGTAGTTAGTTATTTATTTGCAGTGGGTCTCCATGTGTATTGAAGTCCTGCTTTATCATTTTAGGCCGTAACTCAACAGGGAAGCTCATCCTTTCAGAATACAAATCTTTCTTGGGGTTTGGTCTGAGGGGATGCTAAGAACTGCCAACCACCTCTGTGTCTTCTCTTTCATCTGTAAGGGGCACTCATGGTCTTGTATTACCCAGAGTACAGAATGTGTATATTTTAATAAAACATCAGGTCAAGACTGTGCACAAATGTTTCCTTGAAAAATATTTTCAAGAATCTCTCTGTCCTCAGACTGTGTCTACTCTGTATTCCATTAATTCCAATAAACTGGCACAGAACTCATCATCCAGAAACACAGGTAGCTCTCTGTGCTGATGGAGTGACCTTTTTCCTGAGTCAGAGAATGGTTTATAGCAACTTACAGTCAGCATGATTTGACATAAGTTTTGATTCTTTTTTATTGAGTATTTCAAGTACAGTCCATTCAGGTATTTTAATATAATGGTGAATGCTGTGATTCTGCTCTTTCTTCAGAGTGGTGAGACTGCAGGTGGTAATTACTAGGTTTAAAAATACATATATTAGCTAACTTTCAGATCAGAAATGGTGTGCTAAAACAAGTGTTAACTTTTCACACTGAATTGAGTACCTTTTGAGAAGTATAAGCAGGGATATTCTGGAGTACTTACAGCAAAGGACAGTTTAATATTAGGGCATATTTTAATTCCATCACATTAGTCCTACAATGCACTGAAGTATTTACCTCCATTGTTGTGATGGGTATCATAAATCATGAGGCAAACATCCCCAAGCCTTACAGTGAATTGCTGAGAGAATCTCAAATACAGCTTGGAATCCTGACTCTCTAATGCTTTGTTTGGCTGCCTGTCCATCGCAACCACATCCCTGTTGGGCTGTGCCATCTCCCTGTGAATCTTGTTTAAACTGCCCATGTAGCAGTTTGTCATAATGTACTAGTCTATGACCAGAGAAGGTCTTTTTGCTGCTCGTTTTCTAGAAGGCAACCTTCAACAGAGGGAGTGCAGAGACTTGTCTCAATGTGCAGAAGAGTTGGCATAGCTTTAGGGTCTTGTCTTGAGGGGGAAAGCTTTGTGAGCACGTATTTTATTACAAATCTTCTGTTGAGAAAAAGCTGTGTGTTTTTTGCAGCCATGATCTATGTTTGCAGCGTGCAATGTGCTTTGGGAAACAGTTACTGTACCTTGTCAGCTTGCATTATGTTACAGCATCCACAGCAAATTGTTCTGTTACCATCACTACTTTGCAAAAGTACCCTGCATGAATCCTTTGATGGTTCTTTCCCCCACCACCACCCCCTGCTCCCACTTATATTTAAAATAGTGAGTATGGATTAATAAAGGTCACAGCTGATTGTTTTGGCTGAAAATATACCAGCTGGATTTGGGGAAAGATGCAAAAAAAATTGAAGTAATCCCTAAATTCTAAAGTCAAGTGTAGACAGAATATGGACATAAAGTCAAACCATTTTTCTTTATATGGGAAGTTCGAGTATCACAGGATCAACAATTGCTATTGTGGTACATAATGAGAACTACAGCCCATCAGATGCTTTCCTGAGAGACCCAGATCTGCTAAAGATAGAGGTCAGCAAAGAAATCACTTTAACTGCACCTTTTCCTTGGGATGCATATTTCAATTACCTATAGCCTACACTGCTCATTGTCCTTCTCCTTCAGTGATAGTTTGTCAATTTGTAGTTTCACTTACACATGAATAACAGAGAAAAGTCAAAAGATGTACCTGAGGCTTGGAGTAAAAAAATATATAAATTCCTAGCCTGAGCATAGTAAATCTTGGGCACTAATGGCAATAAAAACTTGAAATGCATATTGTAACATGATCTATATCCCATTAATCTTTCCAAAACCTTACAGATGTGTAAAGACTGCTTGTGTTCATTTTACTGGTAAAAAACAGATACAACCAACCTCTGGTTAATGTTATAATGTGGACGTGTGGGTAGGTTACAAAATTCAGCTGTTTTGTGTATTCCTGAAAAATGTCTCAGTATAAGTCAAACTTTTTTTCAGTGGGATTGTTTTATTCCAGAACCAGTTTTAGTTGGAAACCAGATCTGCACTATATCGCAGTTATGATTCTAGTTCCCTGGAAAGTATTTGTCTATAGTGGATGTTGGTTCTGTACTTCATAAGAAGCTGTGGCTTAAATCTGAATGTAGAAATTCTTTCAAAAACCAAAGATTGAATATACTCACTCACTATAAATTTGAATGTGGATAAGAAAGACATCAACAACTCGTTTGCATTACAAAAATGTTGGCATCCTTCTGAAGCTGCCCTACCTGGTTGCATTCTGTAAACCCCTGTACCCTGTTCAGCAGAAGGTTCTGAGAGTCCCACAGTGTTACTGAGAGAGAGGGAGATGGGAGCCAGAAGAGCAGGTCTTACCCGAGGTTTGACAGAATAGTGTGTTGGTGAGAGTTTGCAAGGTTTTAGCATTGCCTACAAATGATATGGGCCGCTCCAAAAAACATAGCATCTACTCTTTGTTCATCCTGTTCCAACTAGCTGCTGGCAATCTGACATTTCTCAGTCAGAGCATGTTTTCCGGGTGAACAGTTCAGCTTCTCGGTGGCTTGCAGTGATTACTGTCTGTAAGATGGTGCCACAACAGGTTGTTGAGGCATGAAGCTGTGTTTTTCTCTTTTACTCTCTTCCTCCTTGTCTGCAGCTGTTCTAACAGCCTGAATCACACCTAAGGTTTCATTAATACCCATGGCCATGGTTGTTTGTAAAGTCACATTCATAGCTCCAGGACACTGAAAACTCTTCCTAGTGACAAACCTTGGAAAAGATGCTCACAGTAGGTTAAGCAGGCCCAGGCTTCTCTGTAGGTATAGATTTAAATTCTCTGAAAATTGTGAAAAGCATAAAAGAAGATGCTGCAATTAGGAGTTTCTGATGCTGAGCAGTTTGCAAATCACACTGCTAGTGTATCAGCAGTAGTACAGTGAATGAAATTAGTGGAGCTGGTTTCTGAATGTGACAGTGGAAATGAGGGCAGCGTGTAGCTCATTTGAATTAATTTTCCATAAATAATTGATTTGTTTAAATTTTATTTAAGCTTTCATTTAAGGGTTAAACAAATTAGAATTTAGTTAAGAAAACATTCTGCAGCTGTGGGCACTGGGTGTGACCAGTCTAGGTTTTGCAGCTGTATTTATTTGTATTTATTTACTTTTATCATGATTGCACCTACAGGCAAAGGTATGATTGAGCCTAGCACTGTCCAGATGTGAGGCAGGGAGACAGTCTTGCTCTGGGCAGCTTGTAATCAGGCTGACAGAGAAATGGATGTGCTGAAGCCCTTTGAAAACTTAGCTAGGACTATAGACATGCTGAGCACATTTTAGATGGTTGGGTCTTCTTGCTGCTTTGTTTATGAATCCTAACATGAGTATTTCTGCATTCCAAATCACCGCCTGGATTCATACAGTTAAAACTCAAATAAATTTTGGTGATTAACTTCTGAAACATTTTGATTTAGGATCCCTTGTATAAACATAGAATATTGTTTAGTTCTCAAATTATTTCACGGACCACAGAGGTATGTTTGGAGCCAGTTTGGGAGGAGTAGCCACCCACCTGGGTAATCTTTCTTCTTGAATGAGGCTTATTTTTTCTTTTTCTTTCCTTTTTTTTTTTTTTTTTTGTGGAGATTTTTTGTTTTGTTTTTGTCTTTTTTTTTCTTAGTGCATTTTACATCTTTGATGTCTTTTAAATTCCAAAGGTCCTTTTGTTTTTAGTAGCAATAAATGACTTATAGCCTATTCCTCAACAAACTTTTGCTTGTCTGCTTATTAATTCTCTCAAAGAAATGCCTCAGAGCGAGCTGATGAAGCGAGGTAGTTTTGACTGTGAGACACTGTCAGGCAAGAGAGTAAATAACCCTTGTTTTTTTCCCCCTTTCTTTTTTCCCTGCCTGTCACCGAACTGTTTAACTTGCAATAAATTATCAAGAACTGCTAGTAAATTAGTATGCCACCTGGGACAGGCTGTTGATTATTGTGTGATTGCTATTTACTTTTCTGGAATGGACTGCAGTCTTACATGAGTGCTTCTTTCAGGAAACCCACTTGTTGAAATTACAAAAGGCATTTTTTCTGGATATAGATTATACTAAGAATTTTTAATTATCTTTTAATTATGTGCAAGAGGCCCTTCACATCTCCCAGTGTTTAATTTTTTATGTCTGATTCCTTTATGGCTGGCTCACACCACTCATCCGCCACCCAGTTAGCTGTGTTGCATCATGGTGATCTGATGGTGCTCACAAGTTTGAGGAGCATTATCTCAAATAAAATTGATACAGAAGACCATAATTCTTCTTACACTTTTTATCAGTGGCTAGCTATGGTCCAGGGCTGCAGTGGGTTAAAATATAAGAGATGAAGGACAAGGTGTCCTTGGCAGTTTTGTTGGAAAGGATTTAATAAACATAAGAATGTATACTGGGTCACATATGTACAGCTAATGCCAACCTGAGAAACAGCTACAACAACTCCAAATGAACAGAAAACAAAACCAAACACAACCCCTCACCCCCCACCAAAACCAAAAAGCAAATTTTGAAACAAATAACTCTAAGATCCTGAGACCACTGAAACATCAGTATAGTGTGTTCTTAACATACAGTAAAGGGAAGACATTTATTATTCAGTCGTTGGAAGGGGATGGTACTTTAAACAAAAAGATTGGCATTGCATTGCAATAGTTTTGTTGGGGAATTTTTATGTAAGAACAACTCCTGGCATTAATATGTACATTTTCCCATGACTGATTTCATTGATAGAATTGGAGGAGGGGAATGTGGAAGAGGGAGAGGGGCCTTTATTTACTTCTAGAAGTAGTTTTGTTAATATGAGGCTGCTTCCAGTAGCTCCATATTTACTTCCAATATTGTCAAGACAATCCAGTTGCTTGTATGGTATCTGATACATTCTGCTAATGAAATTGAATTATGAACCATATAGATACTTTGAGGAAAATGGCAGAGTTTTTTTTCACTCCTTTCTATATTGAAATGCAGGTGTTACTACTAATGTATCTTCTTTGCTATTTTGTTACTATTGCTGAATTTGTCTTGTTTTTGAGTTCCTCTTTGTCCCTTTTAACACAACCTGCAAGCACATGCGTATTTTTATTCCTGTCTTGTTTGAATTGATGAGAAACGTAGAAAAACTGTGATAAGTGTAAAGTCTCGTAAGACATTCGTGTTACAGCCTCAAGAACCACTGCAAAGCCTTCTAAATGCCAAAGCAGTGGTAAGACCAATGTTTTGTTTGGATTCTGCTTTAGATGGTGTCACTCCCTGGGTCTGCAAAATGGTCAGTTTGCAGAGTTCCTGCTGACTGGGAACAGAACTGGAACTCCAAGACTAACTTCAGCCTCATGTTTTCAGAGCTCTGTGTAGCTGCCTGTCTTAGAAGGGAAAATAACAATATTTGCCTGGGTTTTCTTTTTCCATATCAGCCTTAATTTGTAGCTGAATCTCTACCAGTGTTCTGGCCAAGAGAAAAATCTCCTAAAGTCTTCCTAGCTGCCTTCTGGTCTCTAAACACACTGCCAGGATCCAAGCTTTTCAACTTCTCATTTTCAGCAAAATATGTTTTAAACAAACAAACAGATCCCCAGTTTAATTATTAATTTTTAAGGAGAATTAAATGTTAATAGAAGAGAGAAAGGGGATTGGTAGAAATGTTTGCGCATTCATTTCCTTTACTTTCGTGTTCACTTTCCAACTATTCATTAAAATGTACTGGAAAAGAGTCAAAATAACATTCTTGGGAACAAACATAGAAACAATAACACTTGCCCCTAAATTTTACTAATGTAGCAAATTAGCAAGAGAACGTTATTTCTCTTTTTGACTTGGTTTGCAGCCTTTTCTCTCTCATATATATGAGAATACGTACAGAATTGCCTAAGGTTTAGTAATAACAGTGTTTGACTGGAAAGAGACCAGGACTTGTTCCTGCAACAACAGATATGAGTGCTCTAACTGATCAACAAAGTCAGTGTGTCTCTCCCAACAAATATTTTCTATCTGTGTGCATAAAGTGGAGCAACTCCTGAGGGAATAACCTCTCTCCCTAATTCCTTCATGGGCCTTAGGAATCATGCTGGTAAATCTGATATAAGTTTTCAGTTATGGCAAAATGATGCTTTTCAATAGAAAAAATGTTTTAGACTGTGTCTTCCAAAAGCTCCAATCAACACCAATCCCAAGTACACCCAGAGAAAACTAGGACAATGAGTATACCAGGTATGTGCATTTACTAAAACCCTACCTCAATATAAAATGGGTACTTTACAACTGCAAAAATCTGAGCCCTGATGGAGTAAGGTTTATTATCTACAGTGCTGCTAGAATCAGACACAGCAGTACTGTATGCTTCTGAATATAAAAGCTCTATTCTTCAGTGAAGTCCTTTTTCTATTAATGAGATTCACCCTAATGGGACCAAAAACTACTTTAAAAGACATTTCCTTTCTGCTTTTCAAGGGTTTTTTTCCAGTCCATTTGGACTGGATATCAAAGATAAGGGGAAATATTTCAATAGCAAGAGCTTTTATAATTAAGCTTTGTAGCCTACATAATGGAGATATGGCCAAATTCAAGTGAAAAATAATTACTGTTTTTCCAGCACTTGCCTCTGCTTCTGTGTCTCTCTTTTTTCTCTCCCTTCTATTTTCTCCTTCAAAACCACATAATCTGTTGTGACTTATGTATGAAAGCCTCACTCAGGGCAGCTCTTCCCCCACATTTGTGTTTTCCCCTGTGGTCTAGGAGAGAAGAGCTGTTCGATTTTAAGCTATACCCAGATCATCTTTAAGGAGAGCACCTACACCTCTCAAAAGGAATCTGGTGCTTCCTGAAGGGTAAGGACTCTAACAACTCACTTCCTAGTGCCAGCTACCCCTTTAGATATGGAAATGAGCAAATTACAGTGTGAGACACATCTGAAACACTTTGTAGAGGATGCTAAGATGGGCATGATGTTTATTGTTTTCCAGTCTTAAGAAACTTCTCCCAAGCTCTGGAGCCCTTTAAAGCTCTCAGTGATTACAGTCAGCTTTTTCAGCAATTTTGGAGATAGCCCATCTGGTGACATGAAGCTGTGTGTATTTAAGATGTGTCTACACACACACACATTTCCCCTTTCCAGGTTTGCAAATGCTACTTATTTTTAATGACCTTGTAACAGAGTCAAGTGCATTGATCTCCATAAGAAGTATTTAAAAAAGCTGAGAGAGAGAGGAATAGATCTTCTTGAAGTTGATGCCTCAACTGGTGTTAGGGTTGTCTTTGGGTCATTATGGGAAGGCCTTTGTCTGTGATAACACCTAATGAGTATTTGGGGTTGGAGGGGAAAAATTGTGCAAAGTAAGATACACCAGGGTAATATTTTGAAAGCTTTCTTTTCTAGTTTTCCCAGCAAATTCTTATACAGCCTTATAATAGAGCTGAGATTCATAATAAAAGACCAAAAGGCTCACCTTTAATATTTTTATGATGGGCAAGTGTTCACCAATTGCACAAGGTGAGATTCTGATCAATCCCATATGACTGATAATTTTAGCTGCCACAACTGTGTTTCTTTCCTTCATGTTTTCTACCTGTCCACTTATTACCATCCATTTAATTTCTCTTTGAGCTTAATGCAGTTTTTGCTGTTGATAAATTAGTGGCTGGTGACTAAGAACTCTTTGAACTGCTTTTTCGTTAATTTAGAGTAAAGCACATATGCAGTCAGTTGTTGTGCATCCATTATCCTGTTTGGGAAGCATTGTTTTATATTTTTGGTCTGTGATGTATTCAGGCAGAAAATATTTTGCAGTTATGTTGGAGGTCTACAAAATACCTCCTTGAATTAGTCTGTGAATGCCCAAGCGAAAAAGATGTGTGTGCCTGTTTTGTCTGGCCAATACTGATGTTTGTGGAGATATTGGTGAGAGACAGTGAAACTCATCCATTTCTGCTGTGTAATTCAACTCCCTTTTTTTCTCTGAAACAGAGAAAATGTTCTTATTTTATGGGCAATATAACACCAGGTTAGGGAACATTCCCCTGCTGTGACAAGAATTGGTGCTATTTCTTCCCCAGTGCTCTTCCTCACTCCAACTGCTGATTTAAGCATACTGGAAAAGACTGTCTGATTTAGTTTTCGGTATACTGGACTGCAGAGTTTTAAACTAAACCATTTGGATATGTGAAGATAACAATATGGTGATCATTCCTTAGAGCATCTCAACAGTAAGTTTTGGTCACCTTAGATGTAGGCCTGTACAAAGGGTACATTAAATGATCAATTTTGCTGAAGAATTAGCAATAACCAGGCTAACACTGAACTTTGCAGGAAGACCAAAGAACTCTTCTGTTTAAACAGAGACAAAATGTAGTATCTGTTACAAACAGTATTAGGTTTCTTTATGTCTACCTTAGGTACCTAATAAAGCTTCTATTCCTCTCAGTGTGAGTTCAACCTGTGCCAAGAGATCCACTGGGCGTATTAAAGATACTAATTAATGACTTGCTCATAACAGTACCAATGTATTTTGCAGAAGATAAGCAATGTATGTGTATCTTAACTCTGCAAGATAGGTGCAAATACCACTAGAAAAATTAGCTATTAAAGAAAGGACTGTCTATGAAGATGTTGAATTCTTTCTCTTCTTCCTCTGCTGCAGCCTTTGGCATATTCACACCTTGCTCGGTGTATTGCAGAGATACCAAATTTGTTTCATGTGTGCCAATTGTTTAGAATTCTCAGGCTGGTGGCACAAGTTACTGCTCTGAAATGTTTTTGAGGAGAGTGTTTCTCATGAAAATTTGGTCTGCCATGCTAGTTAAGTGGCACAATTTTTTGGTTCTAGGAGGTTATAGATGGGCAAGATTTGTTCCCATGGAGAAAGAGGTTATGATCAGCTTGTATATCCTGCCCTTCTCTAAATGTGGAGTCTGAAGAATTGATATGTAATTGTTATCCCCTAGAGAGCTGTTATCATCAGCACCTTTGAGGTGTTCAGTTCAAGAGTCCTGTCAGATTTAGATATACACAGATTGCCAACAAGTGCAACAGGGCAAGATTTTCAGTCTGTTCATCAACATCAGTCAGAACTTCTGTAGCTGTTTCTTTGTGAGCGCTCATTATTATGGTATGTAACCACCCTAAAACTTGGCCTTCACTGTAGTGAATGCCCTAAAAGAAAGCCAACTATTTCAAAACTATTTTCTTTCATGATCATGTTATATTATTTCAGGCTTGCTTAGTTGCCGTGGGAGCCAACTGTGCTCTGTCCAGTTGCTCTGGACACATTTTTCTGCTGAGGTTCTAACTCTAATGATCATTCCCTCTTCAGCATGTCTCATGCATTGCCATCTGCTCCAGTTCTTAGCCAGTTCATTTTAAGATCCTGACCCCTAAATATTCACTCCACATCCTAAAGTGCCTAATAAGTTGCTGTACTAGATAAAAAATGCTACAGATTCAGTTGTGATATTCCAAATGATTAATGAGCTGACCACAAGACAGGGGAGATGAAACTGTAATACATGCTTTCCATTAACTCCACCAGGATTGCTTCAGATGGCCTTTGACTGTGTCCTGAGATTATGTGATTGGTGTAGTGAATATTTTCCAGGAGTCATCCTTAACATTCCTGCTTTCCATTCCCTTATAGTGGTTCTCATAGAGACTAGTTGCTCTTTCAAAATGCTTCTGTGTGACAGCTTAAAAGAGGCTCTTCAGGAGAAAAAAAATCTAGGGGAAGCTGTGGATATTTACCATGAAATGTAAAACACTGTACTGTTGTTGTTCTGTACATGTATTTCTGTATGTATTCCGCTTGATTCAGTTGCATACAGAAGTTGACTTTTTAGATTCACTAATAAGTAATATTTGTTGAGGAGCGTTTTTGTAATGCAACTTCTAGGGGAAATCTTCCAGACTAAACTGCTATCTGGAAGGCATTTTGTCTCACTCTCTGCTTGGAATCACCTTGGGTTGATTCTTTAGATATTGTTTTTTACCACTCTGGAAGTAAAGGGACTGTATTTCACTCTGCAGCTTTGCCACTCTTGAGTTATCAGGTCTTTCATACCATCCAAGATAAAAATCATGACCCTTGGCAGTCCACCTTGTGTGTTTTATGAATGCTGCCTGAGAAGCAACATCTCATTTACAATTGGGACCAGTAGCTTTAGTAATTTCTGTATCAGCCAAGTATATCTAATAACACATGAATAACAGAAATTGTAAAACCAATATAGATGAGTTATTTAATCTGAAAATTGTTGAGAGCACAACTACAGTGCTGGGAAGCTCTATGAATACTGCCCTGAGACAGGCACAAAGAATATTTTGCTTCAAAACACATGCAGGCATGCAGGTCTGTGTGGTGGTGTTAGCAGGAGTTTGGTGATACTGTGTGCCCAGCAGCCTTGTCTCCAGTTTAGCTAGGAACCTTCATCTGGGCATTACCATTGCATGTTCTTAATGGCTTTACACTGAACGAGGGTAGATTTAGGTTGGGCATTAGGAAGAAATTCTTTATAGTGAGGATGGTGAGGTGCTTCCATGGTGAGGTTGTTGTTCAGAGAAGTTGTTGATGACCCATCCCTGGAAGGGTTCTATTCAGTGGGGATACACTCATAAGTTTGTATTATGAAGGTTTTTGCTGGAGTCCAGCATTCTTTAGGATTGCATCCCCATAGCTGAATCCTCTCTGTCCAGCTGGAGTTCAGCCTCCTGGAGATGGTTGAGGAGGTTTAGGTTCTTCCTGGGCATGCTTGGCTTCTCAGCACATCTGCTGTGTGCTTAAATGAGCAGTTTCTATATTTTGATTTCTTAGTCTGCCCAAAGGAGGTTTCTTTTCTCAGGTCAGTATAGAAGGCTGAGGAATATGAAATGCATTGGCTTCTGACTTTATGCAGGATTATAAAATTAAAAAGCAGTTTGTTTCATCTCTTTCACCACTTAGTGCAGAAATCAGTGGCAAGTCAGATGCTGTGAGTCTAAAAATTTATTCATCATGGACATTTTGACTTGTTATTTTTTCCTTTTTTAATACTAGGGAAACAGAAGGGAAAATAAAAGCTACAATTAAAATTAAGATCAGTTGCTGAAGCTGAAAGAGACATCACAATTGTAATATAGAAAATTGCCTTGTTTTAGAGAAAGTGCTGATTAAGATCAAATTTGTCTTGATTTTAAATTTTGATTGGACCTAAACTGAGAGGAGGGGGGGTTATATTTCAGACACAGTGCAAATGATGCATGTTAATATCCTCTGTTTATTGCCACTTGAAATTGCAGTGTAGCTTTGAATTGCTGCCAAATCTACAGTTAAGACTCCCAAGTAATCACTATGATTATTCCAAATCTTCATGGTAACAGTGGAAGAAGTCTGATACGCAAAGTACTGTAGCCTAAGCCAGCAGAATCTTTTCATCCTTTGGGTCTCAGATTGTGATTCCACTCACAGTGAGAATGGTTAGACATGCACATTGGCCAATCAGTCCTGAAAGAGAGATTAAATAAATGTATTTAATTATGTTATTTTCAGATTTATCTGGTTTTTCTATTAACTCCTGCCTCACTAACTTTTTCTGAAATGAGGAGAAACATGGCTTTTCTTTAGTTATGGAATGATTTAATTCGTATTGTTGGCATGATGGAGTATTTTTCATCTTTATTAGAAATTTTTTTTGCTTTCCTCCTTGTTGATCTATAACAGATACTATTTTTACTCCTTTTCATTACAATCCATGGTATTGGTTATCTCCTTGAAGTATTTTTTCACCTGTGCTCAACTATTGGGAGTTGTAGATTTGCATCTGATCTGAATGTACACACATGTTATTGTGGTTTATTTAGCTGATGGGAGATTAAATAGTGAGGTAGGAGATAAATAGCATAATAAAAATTTACAATTTACTAAAAAATATTTGAAGAGTCTCACTGGGGGGAAAAATGTTGTTTAAAAGAAGCTTGAGCGAAATTTAGCTGTATTTAAAACCTGTTCTGGTTTTTGAATACACAGTTATTCAAGGAAGTAGTTGTTTATTTTGAGTTAAAACCCTTAGCAATCACTGTTCCCCAGCTCTCCAGATAGTATGTCCCAGTTGCATCCCTTCATGGTTGCTTGCAGGAAGGTTTTGCTACTTGTTCCACTTACAAAGTAAATAAAACTTATTATGGAAAGCATTTAATATGGGTACAATATTTACTCTGGAGCATTTTCCTAAGTAAGTAGTGTTAGCCAGCAGGCAAGTCTGAGCACCGGGTGTGTTAGCTGTGGGAAGGAAATCTGTATGCCTGGCACATAATGATCAGTTTAAACTATTGAAATATAAATCAGAACACGGGGTGAAATTCAGAAATATTTCATTAAATGAATTATGATTGTGTGTGTGAATAGTTAGCAACCCTGGTATATATGCTTAGAAGTCTGCAATCGTTAGGCTATTTTTTTTTTTTTTGATAGATTTAACTTCAAAAGCCACGTAATGTTTTTGAAGGACAGCATTAGCAAATATCACAGTGTGTTTGTATTTCATTATAGCTAGCATTTTTCTTTTGACTTCAGTTTCTAACATTATGTTCTTTACAAGGTGCTGTGGGATCCACATTATAAAATTTAGACATGCCTATATTTAAGCCTCATTAACAGTGCAAACTATATCCAATTTTATGAATATAATTCCTGTATTATTTTGAAGCCAATATTTGGGTACTTTTGTAAATGTAAGGTTTATAGGATCAGGAAAAACAAACAAACAAAAAAAAACACAAAAAACCCAAGACAATAGCACTATAGTCCAGAGATTACTGTTCTGTACAAGTGCAGTTGGTGCCTTTTCTGGAGTTTCTGGAGTTGCTTTAGTTGTATACATTTTTGAAAACATTACCAGAAGAGAATGAATAGAATGTTATTTATAGAAAATGTTATTTGTACTAGAAGACCGTATCCAAAGGTATGAAGCTTCCTATATGGAATTACTACCTAATTCTAGGGATGCCTGCTGCAGGCTAAGCACAGGGCTCAGGACCAGCTTTGTGGCAGCATTCAGATGTGAGGACATGCCGGGACACAAGGTTCCTCAGGAGCTGTGGAGCTCACATTGCAGCCTTGCTTGTGGACACAGCCGGGTCTCCTCTCTGTGTTCCTGTCATGAACCCACAGGAATGAACACTATATAGCTCTCTCAGCAGACAGGTAGTTTGGATTTATTTATTTCTGGGAGAAAACAGGTATTTTGAACCTGAGTTGCAGATGGGAGTCTGGCAAGCAAAGTACAAATCCCGGTGCTGGGCATAAACGCTTCTTCACCCCACCTTGCAATGCAAGCAAAGGGACAGGGCAGCACATTGCAGCCACATTCCATTTTAGGTTGATGCCATGCCCTCTGCAGAAAACCTACTAAGTGTGTTGCAAGAATCTTTGAATGCTGTATTGAGGCTGCCAGCAGCTGTGGGTAGACTGTAGACAGTAATAAATTAAACAGACCCTATTTGAAGTACCTCCCAGGAGACAGGAAGCCACTGGATACAGTAGGAATGAGATGGCACTTGTGAAGGTGTCATTTACAGAGGCTTTCTAATAAAAATGTCAGTTTTGTACTCTTGGGTAAATTATATCATTAAAAAGTACAAGATTATAGCAACATAATGGGTTATTATTTTGCTCTTTTTACTGACCTAGTCACACAGCTGATGGAAGTAGATTTGGCTTAATATATGCTTTAGTTTGGGATTTCAGTGTTGGACCATGAACCCTGATGTGCAATTCTCTCTTGTTCAACAATGTACTGCAATATGTGCCCCATTGAGGCATACTAAATCCCTTCAGAAATTAGTGCAACTGTGTATGTGCTTCAAGTGCACATGCTTAAGTAATCTGTCAAATTGGAGCATCCACAAATGTTGTATTTATAATTTCCCCCCCCAAAACCAATTGCAGTAAAAGCTCAGTCCAGCTGTCATATCTGTATAAATCATTAGAAGTTTCAAAATTTTAACTTCAGCTTTAACTTTCGAACTTAACTCCGAAAAAGTGAGTACATATATATACTGTTTTTTCTAATCTCTTTCCTTCTCTGTATTCACATTATTGTAATTCTGTTTGCATAACTCATTGCTATTTATCTCTGTAAGCAATTTACAGTCACTGTATCACAGTGATCAGTATTCTGTGGTGTCTTCTGCACCATTTGCTGAATATTCAAAATACATTTTGATTTCAGGATTTTTTTTTTTAATTGTTTTTGAAGTGTGAGCTAGAGAGAGCCCAGCTGGACTTTGAAAATCCATTTTGTTTGCAGGCTATAAGTTGATAAAGGCACCTTTTTGAATGCCAACTGGGTTCATTTGATCTGGAAAGACAATCAAAATGGATGCTTGCATTGTCAGTTTTAGAACCATGCTATAGCATGCTGACCAACTGCAAAAGGTGAAGAGTTGAACAGAGTGAAATTCTGATTAAATTATGTGGGGAGAATTTCTTTGTTGCTGAAAGCTTGACATGAAGGTCACACAAGGACACAGCTCAAGATATTACTGTGTTTGAGTCAAGGCATTATTTGGAACTGAGAAGTAAATGCAAATTATTTATTGGCATATTTTTCTGCCTCAAAGCCAATTGTCTTTTTATCAAAAATGTATCAGCAAGAGGAGAATGGTGAAGCAATGTAGAGATGTTATAATCTAGTTCTTTTTCCTGGGTCATTCTTCTAATGTAACTAAGACAATGATTACTTTTACATTTAGTAGCCTCACTAGATAAAGAGATGTATTTATACGGACATGTTAAAATGAGTCATTACTAGGGATTTTTTTGTTTGTGGTTTGTTTTGTTTTTGTTAGTGTGGAGATTATCTCATGTGGCCTCATGGGCCTTTCACAAGCACCAAAATCCAAGGCAGTCATTCTGAGTAGAGATGAGGAGCATGATCAATGTGATGTGATTTGCAAGAGAAGTTGTAGATTTTGACATTCACAGATTTGGTCAGGGAAGATTGATAAGATCTTGCAATCCTTATCTCTTAGATGCTTTTGAGTTTCTTGTCCACAGAATTTTGGTAGGTAAGGTATGCACAGAATCTTATATCGACACAAGAAAAATAAGGCTGTGTTTTCTGTTACAGAGAAAACAGTCTCCTGAATGTATGTTCTTGGTTTTGTCTTTTAGATAATTCTTGTAAGTTCTTCCCATAATGACCGTGACCAAAGCCTTTTCATAAGCACGGATGAAGGAGCCACTTTCCAGAAACAACCCATTACTTTCTTTGTGGAAACTCTCCTTTTTCACCCGAAAGAAGAAGATAAAGTACTTGCTTACACCAAGGAAGGCAAGGTAAAACTTGAAGATATGGTATTTGTTTGAAATTTAGAAGTTACTTTGTTAAGAAGATATAAAAAGTTTTGGTATGCTGATTAGTGTTGGATTTTATGAAATACCAGTTGCCCAGAAGGGAATCATATAGTGGTTCTGAGTTTTATTTAAATATTGATTGCCTTGTCCAAAATCTTTGTTTTTATAGTAATTTCAATCCTGACATTTTCAGTTGATATGGATATTGGGAATATTTATCCTTGTGCATAATATAGTTAAATAATACTTTTGAAATGTGCTCCTCCCTAGAAAGTGAGCATAAACAGTTTATAGTATAGTAGGAAGTTGATGAAGCTCAAATAGTGCCTCCGAAGGCCATTCACAGGATGTAAAATAAAGTCATACAAAATAAACTGCACACTCATACAGCAGAATAGGATTTATGGAATCAGTAGAAATGTAGACTAATTGTCTCTCTTATGATGTATTTATACTGCTATCAGATTCAGGAGTTGTTCATGTTTGTAAATTTTGAAGCGCTTTCAGATTTTTTGGGGTTAAACTGTAATTTTTTTGGATGGGTTGGGCTGAGTGCTGATGAGTGTGCACATCATCTCATCTCAGTTTCATAGTGCCAAAACTGCAGCACTGTAATTCTGGTCCTGGTAGTGGTCTTGACTCAGCTCCATCATGACTTCTGTTTTAAACTGAAATAAGTAAATTCTAGTCCATTTTAATCCTTATCAGACTTCACAGAAGGTGGATAGATTAGTCAGAGAAGGTTGCACATGCTGCATCCAAATACTGTACTGATTTCAGCGATGTTACATCAAGTCATCCTTTGGGATGTTTCCTGGGATATATAAATTAACAGCTGATCCCAAACCAATTCATGGTTACAGATATTTGCAAATAGCAGTAGAACCAGAATTAAAAACATAGCAAATAAAAAGTCACAGATTGCACTAAATATTTTACTTAGCTTTAATTTGAGATCATAACACAATTACAATAATTTGAATGCATATTATGTAAATAAAATACTTCAGGGAAGCCTGAAGTAATGAAAAAACTCTTTTTTTCAGTTTGACTTTTGTTCCTGATGGTGGATATAATTGCTGTACTCTATATTGTTCTGGAGTGGCAGAACCTTGAAGTGTAGGAGTCCAAAGTGTATTGAACGAGTCAGCCAGTCCACAACAGGCAGTTAGAAGTGTTTTTCAGAAGACAGAAGGAGGCAGAAGTACAATGTGAAGCATGGTAGGGAGATTGTCAGGCATTTTAGACATGGATAGTTTTCCAAAAGGAGTGATGCTATTATTTGTTGTGCTTAAAACGTGACTGGACAAAAAAACCATACAAAATATTCCATAAGGAAAGCTCTGCAGGAGTAGCTGGAAGGGTTAGGTAACCTGATGGACGTTTCTCAGATTTTCAATATGACACTAGACGATGTCAACCAAAAAGACTTACTTGACAAGTCCTACATCCTTATCTAAGATGTCTATGAATGAAGGATGCCTTTGACTATAACTGGATCGGTAACCTGCTTACATTTCTATAAAATCTGATATATTTGGCCTAGAAGGGAGGGGAAGATAAAGTGATGTTGGCATAGAAGGAGCTGAAAATCAAAATTGCCACTTGACACAAGAAAAGGTCACTGTACTGAAATCAATGATCTTGAAAGAAAATGTTGATCTGAAGCTGCCCTGAGGAGACAGTGTGCTCTAGACTTTTGAGTCAAGTAACTTTATCTTTCCTAAAAGAAAGTAGTATCAGAATGTAACACAGTCCAAAACTCAGGGGAAACCATTACCTCCTGTTACTCAAATGATTTCCTACAAAGGCCCTTTGGAGACTACAAGGAATACAGGACCAAGTCCTTCATAAACAGCAATCAGCAAAACTTCTCTGTCTACTGCAGCATCATGGCCTTTTTCACAAATTTTGATTTGATTTAGGGCTTATTTCATATTGCAAAATATGTGTTGTTCATCCATTCAGAACCCTAGATTCTGTTTAAATAAAGCTCTAGCCTCTAGCTGACACTATAAATTAATGCAAATTCAGTCAATGTTGTTGGATTAATCCATTTACTGCCTCAAATCTATATGCTTTTTTTTTTTTTTTTTGGCTACCTCTCAGTAATAATGAATAACAATCAGCTATTCACTGAGTCTACATAAATGTTTCTAGATTTTTTTTTTAAACCTCTTCAGGGATGCAGTAGATCTTAATTGCTTGTTTGGAACCTAAAAGGATGAAAAAACAGCAAAGTATTTTCAATGTTTTTTAAAAAAATGTGGTCCCTCACATTTATTACCTGGGTGGTAATAAACAGAATTATAAGATTTATTAAATGTGTTTGCTGAAGCCAGAGATCTTAGCTATTCACTAATACAACTGTTTTCACCCCGTATCTAATCTCATTTAGTGGTTTCATCATACGTCCCAGTGGACAAACAGAACACATATGGATCACTGTTTTTTACTATAGAAAGTTCAACCTGTGCATAAGTTAGTTACATGCTTTTTTTTTTTTTTTTAATTTCAAATACTATGTCAGTTAAAATTTCATCTCAGTTGTAATATGCCTTATTAATCCTACATCTCTCTCCCTTACATCAAGACTGCAAGGCCTTCCCCCTGCAGTAAGATAAACTGTTCATTCATAAGCTCCCACACTTAAATGTGTGTGAAAGGAGGTGGTTTGGGGTTGGCAGGATTGTGGGTTTGGTTTGGTCTGTTTTTGCCCCTGCTGCACAGGCACTGCTGATCTAAAGGCAAGAATCCTCTCATTTTCTTCTGAAATTCATCAGTGGCAAAACTATGTCCCTTTGTTCATGTGCCAGTGTTGTCCCTTATCCTAAATAGGGCTTTGCCTTCTTGCCAGGAGTCTCTGAATCTTGGCTTTCTTTGCAGCTTAGACAGCAGGGTCAGGGTACAGCCTTAAATGATCATCTCTCCCAGATTTAAGCAGTCTGCTGAGGCAGGTAACTTGATGAGCAGGGACCTTTTAGAAAGATGGTAAAACCAGTGGTTGTCTTTTCTGTAATGCCTGTGGTTACAAATGTTTGAAGAACATGAAGCAGTTTAGGTTCCTCATCCTGCACAGTGTAGCCTGTTCAAAGCCACGTTTGTCTGTCCCAGGAGGTTGCTCGGAGCAATATGCTGTAAAATACCCTGGTTGCAGCAAATCCTAACCCATGTAATAAAACTAATGCCAGAAACTTAGCAGGCATACCAGGAGCCTGGCTCTGCAGCCCCATCATTTAGCTCTTAGGACAAAGAGTTCTTGATCCCTGATCATTTCTGTGTGCTGACTGGGTCACTATTAAAGTAAAAAGTCTGAGTCCTCATTGTAGTTTCCTACCATGACCATGGTCTGCCAGCTTTAACTGAGTGTGCAATGGAAGAAAGCCCAGTCATTGTGAAGTTCAGAGTAACTGGGAAATACTTTGTTATCTCTAATTTGAACCTTAGTAAATTTACCCATAGAGTTTGTGCTAATTTACCTCAGCCTTTTTCTTTATATATTAATATTTCTGTTTTTCTGTAGTAGAACATAATATGTAACAGTGAGGGGTTTTCATCTCTTGTTATTGAACCTGTCATTTTAAAACAAAAACATTCCTTACTAGTCCCCATAAGACATTTTTCCCCAGAACGATCAGTGACTGAACTAGTGACTTATTCCCACATCAGAGAAGAACAGTTTTACTTGCCTTTTTTTCCTTATTAGAGATATCAAGAGAAAACCCATCTTATGTAAATTGCATCAAATAAGAAATTCATGCAGACAGTGGGGAGCTTTAAATCTGTCTTTTTAGAAGTCTGATAGAAACTTCCTATGTTAGCTAGATGAAACACATTATAAAGGCAAGTGCAAAAGGAGAAATTTTTTTGAATAGCTATTTTATATCCCACTTTAATCTGGGGGAAAACAACTTTCATTTGCACTCTGTATCCATCCATATCATCAGCATTTGGTTTTGTACCAGGAGTGAACTATTCATAGTGAAGGTGGAGCTGAGTCCTCCTCCTCCTCCAGGCCATGTTCTGCCTCTCTGCTGAGGGAACATTTCTCATGGGTCACAAATTGGTATCCGTGACACAAGCCCTTAAGTACATCTCTCCTCATCAGATCTCTTAATTTCTGTAATATCTTTTGGTCCTATTTTAGCAGAGTTTTAAATCCTTTGACTTCCTGGATTAGTATTTTTGCTGGCATAAAGGGAACATTTATGCTTCTTTGGTCAATGAATGGTAAAAAGGAGAAAAGAAGTGCCTTTTTACCATCCCTCTTGAGTAACCTCACTGAGGTAAAAAAGAATCTGCCCTCAAATGAACTGTGAAATGTTTTTGTAGTAAAGAAGAAGACTTTGTCATGGAGTTTTTCGAATTATAGATTATATTTTAAAAGATTTTCTCTATGAAAGGCTGTTACTCTGAAAAATATTGTAGAATTCCTGATAATGTGGTTTTGGTTTTGTTTTGTTTGTTGTTTTTTTTTTTTAATTGGTGTACAGTTTGTCATTTAATAGTGACATATGACCTGTCTTTGAAGATGTACATTAGCAGTTTCCTATCATCTAATTTTTCTCTTTTCCCCCCTTTTTTTTAAGGTTTATGTATCTACTGACCTGGGGAAAAAATGGATCCTTCTGCAGGAACGAGTTTCTAAAGATCATATTTTTTGGTAAGAAGTCTGTGATTTTCCAAATAATAAAATGAACAGCAGAAGTATTTCATTCTAATCAAGAAAGATGTTTCCAGAGACACAGATGCAGACAGTATGAGCCCTGGCATCTTTTGCAGATTATGTTGGTGTTTCTGTGTCCTCTATTGCAAATTCATGCCAATGATCATACCAGGTATCAGTGCATGGAAGGGTTATAGGTCTGGAAGTATGGAGCGAGCCCAAGATATAAAGAAAGCTGCAATATTGAATGAAATTGCTCTGCATTTTACTGGTGAAATTGATCTTTAGAAAGGAGAGCAGTCTTTTGGCAGAGAAAAATCTATATATATATTTTTAAGAGAGTTTTGATCATACATATTAACTGGGGTCATAATACACTTGCACTAATAAGGAAACTGGTGTAAAATACAACTTTATTGAGGACACATATCAACTTATTTAATTTTCAGCTCAAATATTGTGCAGTCTCATGAAATGTTTAAGAAGTGATTTAAACAGGTTGACAAAATGTTTGAAAAGTAAGTCAGTGCCCTTTTTTTAACAAATGAAATTAATTTGAAAAGTGTGTAGCTTCTCTTACACCAAAATTAAACTTTCGATAATGTTTTCATTAGTTTACTTGTAAAATTGGTTAATTTAACACTCAATTCCCCGTTTCACATTTTACTTCATTGTATAAGTATGTATTTTTTTATTACAGGATTTAGTCTTTATCTGCTGGACACTTGTGTTCCCTGAATGACTTTTGATTTTAGTTCTGGATGGACTCTGATCCTTGTCAGTTGCATAAAGTATAATTTTCCATGTGTCTGTGGAGCCATATCCAGCTTTCAGTGATTTTTGGTTGGCTGGGAGTGTTGGCCAGTATTGAAATGGATAAAACTGATCTTGGTTGCAAGATTTGTGACATGTCTGGCTTTTCATGCTGTGATCCTCCTTGTTCATCAGGTAGTTGTTTTACTCTTGCGTTGCAGTAGATACTCATCCTGGCCATACTCAGTGGAAAACAAAACGAGCAAAACCCCACCCTGCTTAAACTGCTGGTTACAAGGCACACAGAGCTGTTGTGGTATCTACAGATACATTTGCCACTGCCCAAAGTGTGATTTGGTGAATCCAAGGGCTTGCTGGCATGTATGATGCTGCTGCTGAAACTGGGCAGGGGGAGGTTGTTATTTCAGGGCTAAGACACATGGACAGCTTAAACCTTGTTTGAAATTGTGGGAGCATAAGACCTAACATGCACTGCTGCCCTGCTGCTGTAATTATCCCTGTGCATGAGGAAGCTCTTTCACACTTACAAGTGCCTCATTTTCAATATGCAACCTACTTACTGCCCGTACTTTTAGAAAACCAGCCCGTAGTTGGCTTGTAGTTACACTCATCTGATCTATTCCAATTTATCTCATTTTTTTCTGGTGAAATAGTTGAGTTGAGCAGACACTTTCTGCTTACTTGCTCCTTATTGAACAACTTATTTCTACACAGCAGGTGGAGTTTCACAGGCCATGTGGTCTCTGAAGTACCATGTGAAAGGGTATGATTGTTTAGAAGTAACACTGTGGATCAGAAACATCATGTCCACCTTATAACCAATTTTTCCCTGGCAAGATGTAAATCATGAGGGCATGTGGCTATCTGTTTTTAATAATTTTTTTTTTAAAAAATACATTAAGTCTGAAAACCATTGAAGTCACTAACAGGTAAGAATTAGCAGCAAAAGCCTCTCTTTCACATGCTTGTTTATTGGTGTGTTTCTTATCTGACACTTAGCACACTGAAATTATGAAAAATACAGAAAGCCATTGAAATATGTGTCAGTTTTCCTCCAACTCAAATACCTTGTCAGTGTTTTTTGTATGTAAGGATTAAAGTCAGCAAGTGCGTGTTTAATTAGAAGTCTGTATTTTGCTATATTTCAGAGTCCTTATGTTTCCTAATATCATTCAGATCAGTCAGAGAAATGTGCTGCATCTTTGATAGGAATAATTCCAGTGTAGTACTTCAAAGTCATGATTGTTCATAAACGTCACATTCCTCAAAGATAAGAATAATAAATTCTAAGAGTCTGTACATTTATAGCCATTGGATATATTTTCAAGGGGTTTATTTTCCTCTTTTCTGTATATAGACCATACTGATTTATCTCAAAACCTGTATCAGCCAGCTGCAGAAAGGATTTGGAAGCAAATGTTTAGTGCATCGCTACCAAATGATGCTTCTCATAAACTTACATGGAAATAAATATATATAAATATATTTTACTTCTAAAATCATATGTCAATTTGCAATATATAAAGAGTATGCTGTGAGTGGAGGGTTGGACGTGGCAGCCTTCCAGTGGGAGTTTGTCTGTCATATGAGACTTTCTGGACTTTTATGGTCTTTGTCACCCAAATTATCTGACTGCTAGACAGAAACAAGCATTTGTGTAGTTCTCAACAGATGTCAGGACATGAGCTTTGTCATACCTTCACTGTAAGGACATTGTCTTGTATTGTTTTCTTGTCTGTGTAATATCTGATGTGCTAAAGATATGTGTCAAACTAATTGTACATCTCACGATAAATGAGGGCACGTCTCTTGCTGATACTGGCTGGTTGTGCCAAGAACGTTTTGCTGGGCAGATCTTTAGCAGATGTTTCTTTGACTTCCATTGAGCTTTGCCACTGAGGTTAATAAGATAGCCTAATATTTTTATTTCAGTCTGGTAACTACAAATATTTTCAGTCATAATATTTTCCTGTGCTTTGTAAAAGCAGTTTTTTTCCTGTGCCTCCAGCAGCAGCCAGATCTTCATGGACTTCCTGAAGAAGCACTTTTTTTTTTTTTACTCCATGAAAATCTAAATACAATTAATTTAATGGAATATGTTATGTATTTATATTAAGGGAAGGTCAGTAGAGACAGAGTATTTGAAATATTATGTTCAGACCTTATACTGTAGGTTTATAAGCAATATATTAATATCTTCTGGGGTTTATTTGCTTTTCAAGTGATAAACAATCATTCCTTAAACATCTTTGCAAATTTAAGGTGTGGAATTTGATTTTTCATGATAGTGGAACTAATGAGAATATAATTGGTATCAATGGAAAGTACATACTGCTATATCCAGTTTAGGAGCACAGAATATTTTGTTGCTATCTGTGACACAGCACACAGCCTAGCTGTTTTCCCTATTTGTTTCTTTTATTCTTTTGAAAAAGAAAGTTGACTTAATCCTTCATGGGAGTTTGACTTCTCGTAGCATCTTAGAAGGCAAAGCAAGCTTCCCAGAGAGATGGCTGATGGCCATTTAAGAGGCATTTGGACAACATTATTAACATGCTTTAACTTTTGGTCAGCACTGAAGAGGTCAGGCAATGGACTAGATGGTTGTTGTAGGTGCCTTCCAACTGAAAAAGTCTATTCTGTTCTAGAACAAAAGAGTTACAAAACAAAAACATGAAAGGCAGATTTGAAATTAATGATAAAATAAAATGCTAAGACACATGGCACTTAAAAAAAAGAAATTATTTTGTATCAATGTTTAGAAAGTAAATATTTTATTTCTGTATAAATATTAATTAGGAAGATTAAAATCCACCCTTTTTAATGTTGAATATTTTAATGTTAAATTTTTAAATTTTGAGTCAACTCTTTCTCTGTAAAATTAAGAAACTTTGATTGCTGTGACCACTTTTACTTCTTCATACAAATTGCACTGGCTTCAGTGTGACAATTTCATAATTTATAAATACTTTTTCTAGTTCTCGATGCTTTTGTAGAAGAGAATGCAAAGACATATGACCTATTCCAGCCAAACAATAAACATCCACCTATCACATGGTATATAACTGGGTTTGTATATGAAGCCATTTTTAAAGGAGTAGTTACTGTGTGGAAGAAGAAAGAGTAGTGCAGTTTGGGATTCCTCTAGCTCTACTGCTATTCTTCTCAGTCCCTGAGGCTTATGCACCACGGAGAAATCCTTTTGATTTCTCAAAATAGAACTTAGTAATACATAAGCAAAGAATAGATTGTGAATCAGCTGTCTACATCAGCACTAATATACCCCGGGACAGTAAGTAATGAATTGGTAATTACCAGAGAATTAGGCCTGACACATTTCTTTTATGACTCTGTCTAGAGCTTTAGGAATGCTTTATCCTCAACTCACTAGGATATGTGGATCCTATACTATGCCTATCTGTTACTCTTATTTTTAGCTACAGGTTCTCCATTTTCATGAGAGGTGAGAATGTAAAAATATGATGAGTTTATTTGGGTAGAGCAGTTGTTCTCAGGGGACCAAAGTTCTGTTCTCATCCTGAAATCCCATATGGATAATCCCTCACAGCCATACCCGTTTACGTCAAACGTGGTGGGTTCCTGGCTATTCAATGTCAGGTGAAAGAGGGGATTTCAGCAATGTTATGCCCTGAAGGAGAGAAATGCAAAGAGGATTTCACTGAGCCTTTAACATTGAATTTTATGTGAAAGGCTCTTGTGTGGGAAGCCAATGACTGCGTGGGCAGTCATTCTTCTGTTTGACTTAATCACTTGGAATGGGGTTTGTTTCTATTTCTATCTGTGTGATGATGTGTGTGACTTATTTGGTTTATGTGGCAAGGTTTGGTAGCAGAAGTGTTCAGGGCTTTTGTGAGAAGAGACCAGGAGCTGCATCCGTATTGGACAGAGGCAATTCCAGCTGGCTCCAAGAGGGATCCACTGCTGGGCCGAGCTGAACCTCTGAGTGATGCTGGTATTGCCTCTGTGATAACACATTTAAGAAAGGGCAAAAAACGCACAACAGATATGAGAGAAAGGAGTGAGAATATGTGAGATCAACAGCCCTGCAGACACCCAGATCAGTGAAGAAAGAGGTGCTCCAGGGGCCAGAGCAGAGATTGCCCTGCAGCCCTTGGTGAAGGCCATGATGGAAGCAGGCTGTTGCCCTGACGCCCACGGGGGGACATCGTGGAGCAGATGAATGCCTGAGGTAGGCTGTGACCTTGTGGGAAGCTCAGACTGGAAGAGACTCCTGGCAGGACCTGTGACGCCACGGAGAGAGGAACTGGAGCAAGTTTGCTGGCAGGTTTGCTGGGGACCCCTGCTGGAGCAGTCTATTCCTGAAAATACTGCATCCCATGGGACAGACCCATGCTAGAGCAGGAGAAGAGTGTGAGGAGTCCTTCCTCTGAGGAGGAAGTAGCAGCAGAGACATGGTGTCTAAAAAACCATATGCATAAGAAAGGGCTCCATAGTGTCCCTCAGGAGACCAAATTCATGCCCAAATAGAAATGCAGGTGCCCCAATTTCTCTTTGTTTTCCACTATGTTTTATTAAATGCAACTTAACAGCATAACTGAAGTTAGATATACCCAAAGACTGCACCAGGGTGGTGGCAGTTCCACCTCTGCACCTCCTATAGCAGCTATCTTGCTGCTTTTCTTCTGCAGGATTAGTGCTTGACTGTTGCCATGATCCGGTGATTTAAGAAGCAGAAAACTAATCCCTCCGAAAAGTTCTAAAATTACATTCTGCAGGACTAGTTTTCCCAAGAGGCTCAACATGGTGTCAGACAAGCACAAGGGAGATAATGGGAACTTGTGTTCACAAAAAAGTGAAGAAGCATATTGAGCCTGCCTATTTACAGCACCCTGCAATCAAATCGGGCTATTTTAATTCTGAAGTGTTGGAACCACATTGTTACATGATCTGAAGTGCTGGTGTGTGTTGTACTTGCTTAATCCAGCACGGTGTACTTGGTCAAGAAATATTTCTTTTCCTAGAGGAAGACTTATCTGATGTAAAAGTTAGTCTGGATTTCACTGGAAAACTCAGTGGTTGAATTTAAAAAACTAAAACAACACAAACCAGAAAACCCTGAATTTACCTAAGTAAACAACTAAATAAAGAAATGGTCCCAGACTGCTGACATGTGAACATTGTTATTGCAAAGTACTGTGAGAAGATTTTAGGAAAATCAAAAATCCTGCTGAAATTGATAAAAATAGATAGTTCCTTAAAAGTCCTTGTTCTGTTTGGCGGGAAAAAAAAAAGCTGAAATGTCAACCAAAAAGGAAGAAACTGTCAGATTATCAGGGTCTATTGTATCTGTGCTTTATAAGACAAAAGAGGTCCAATCCTAAAGCCAGCCAGGTAACAATCAACTGTGCTTATGAATGGATGTGTGGACACAATGCTCACACTGGTACAATGCATCTCTGTTGTGGTAGTAGCAATTTTGTAAATGAAAATGCAGAAAAAAAAATTGCCTTGCATTTCTCCCTCAATATGAAAAAGCATGTAATTAAGCTTTCCTTTTAAGTGGATCATATGCTATTTGTGTTCCTGGATATACCTTGTTTGCCCTTCATTTTAAGAAAACTGTATCACATGAACAGAGGGACCTAGATTGTGCTTAGCCTGCAGAGTATCATACAGCTTTCGCTTTGGTTCATGATTTAAGCACAAGTGAAATAACAGTATTATCTTTTAAGTACTGTTGGCAGAGGAGTCCACTGAAATGAGATTAGTTTATTCTTCAGGGATATAGCTTCAAATTCTCTATATTCGTTATACTCTCTTCTGAAGATTTTCTTAGCAACTGTAATAGATTTGGTCTTTTTTTCAGTAAAAGAAGAAGGGAGTATTCATAAGTGTTTGTAAAGCTCAGTAAAGGGATGTTGGATTTCAGCAACTGCTCTGTAGCTGATATTCAAAAGTAGACTTTGAGGGTGTGATGTCTTCATTGAGTAAACAGGAAATGCTCTAGAGTTCATCAGTACAATTAGAGTAATGAAAAACACAAGTAATAGTTTTAATATATTCTGCTTAATTTGTGCCTTTTGGAATGGTTAAACTGCACTTAAAGCATGCATCTTAACTCCCGAGTTGAACCACCACCACCCACTAGGATACAGAATGGAGTGGTATAATCTGGTAGAGCAATGAGAAGAAATGCTTGTCAAACTGCAGTATGGACCTGGCATCCTAAACAACCTTTATAGTCCATGGACACCCCAGGTGGAGATTCAGCTGATTTAGCAATAGAGGAGTTGCCTTTTAGAAGTAACTTTGCCTGGTTAGTAAAGGGTAATTTTAAAAAGGGGTAGGGTAAATCTGAACTTCAGGGGAATAGAGGTATTACTTTTTCCTGGCTGGGTTAAAGAGAACATGTTCCCTTGTGATATACTCAGATCTACTAAAATAAAAGTCTAAAGGAGGAAAGTAGCCTGGGTTGGAAAGTGTCATTCTGCAATATTCATTAAACCAGATCAGATACATCTTCTTGCACTAAAAGATTACACTGGAAACAAGATTAGAATCTACTTGTATCAGCTATCACTGTTAGGAGGAGCATGGTAGAAGATCATTGTAATTCTGGCTGTTAAAAGAAAGATGAGTAGGTAAAGATATTGACACATACCTCAAACTGTGTTTATGAAATCATGTGTGATAAATTATAGATACAAGAGGTAATTTCAGAAGTGCTCAAAAACTTTCTTTGCATTATTGATGCTTATTAGCATGTCTGGCTGAGCCTTAGAAAATTCAGTCCAAAAGTTTCTGTGGTTCAGCTGCATGAGGTCCAACACAAAAAGTAAAATATTCAGCAAACATTTTTTCCCCTCAAATTGCTGACTGCAGAGTTGATTTGGTGTTGTGGGTATCTAGAAAGATATATAACAGCACACGCAGCAAAGAAGTTCAGACATCCCTCCCCTCTGCTCATAAATATTCTTACCATACCTCACTGAATATAAAATACCTCCAAAATGCTAGAACAATTTGTGTTTGAGGGGCAGAATTCTTATTAAATACAAGATTTTTCCATGCACTTACTGATTTAAAAAAAAAAAAATTCCCCTGAAGTTTTCATGACATCTTATGGCTTGGAGGGGTTCATCCCTCACCCTCCTTATCCTTTTTTGGACTGATCATTTATCTTATTAGGGAAAAACAGCATATGTGATTATTTCTGGTTGTAATGCAGCAGTGGAAATCATCCAGTCTCTTCCCCCTGGCTTGTGGTCTCAAGGAGCCACCAATTATGGAGTCTGAGTTTTAACCGCTCCTCATAAATTAATGCTATTAAAATCATTAAACAATGATGTAATTTCGATCCAAAGTATAGCTTTATTGCATTTGATTGTTAATAATTGTATCAAAATGACGATTTTCTTTTAAGTATCTTAATGAGCTTTTTTAATACCTGCATCCAGCTGCACTTTGTCACTCAATGTATCTCCTTTGTGTGTCTTCACCTCCCATCTGCTGACTCGATGGACTCTTGCAGTGCCAGTGAAGAGCCGTAAGAAGAGTGATGTCACCGTAGGAGTGGGGCTGGATTCTGCCTCCCTCAGTGACAGCACAACTGCCAGCTCAAAGCTTTCTCTGCAGAATCTGCCTGACTAATGACAATAGAAGTGCCAGAAAAAGCACAGCTGGGGCTGCCATTCCCAGGCTGGGATGGAAGCCCTGAGGGTGGAAAACTCATCTTTTGGCTGAGCATATTTGACATGAGAGATATTAGGAGAAAATCAGCCTGTATTCCCATTACAGCTTTTCAAAGTTAAACTGCATCTTGATAATTTTCTGTCTGAATTTTCTTCTCAGGATATTTTTTCTCAAAATTATTCTTCACTTTCTTTGTCAAAGCAGAATCTACTCTTCTCTTGAATATACTAACCAAAGATATATCAATTTGTTATGGAAACGTGTGTCAAGTTTAAAAAAATTCTAATAAGGAAGGAAATCTAAGTCTTTTTTAGCACTCAATCTGCTTTGCAGTCTCAAATATCAAATGTAATTGTAAAAAGATGCTATAGTACTTGCCAGTGCATGTGAGTGTGTGCATATCTCTGTGTCCATATATCAATTTATGATTATGAAGGATTTTTTCCAATTTCATACCTATTTCTGGGGGGGGTTTCCAATTTTTCCTATTTTTATGCATAGTTTAGTAAAAGAGATTCTAAAGAAATATAATTTCCTTCTAGATGTTAGTAATAGGACATTATAAATGGGGTTTATTTCAATTTCCCATCTAGAATGTTAAAGCTGGTTAGTATGAAATCCTCTCTTTTCTTCCATCCACATAATTACTATTCTGTAGCTGGCTCTACATAATTTGATTATATTATGTTCTCAGGGCCGTTGCTGGAGTTGACGGAGACCCTGATTTAGTTCATATGGAAATCCAGGACCCCAGTGGAGGTATGCAAATGAAAATGTTATCAATTGATACCCTAGTGTATAGTCATTTCTCTTTGTTTCAGAGGTACTTCTTGGATTGTTTTTAAAACTAGTCAGAAGAGAAATTGTGCAAGTCAGATTCTTTCTCTGTTTATAAGTAGTCAGCAAAACTGCCCTGTTATATAAAAATACAGTGTAATTTAAATCTACTTGTTTTCCCCACGAAGACGAATTGACGTCAAGATGCTTTGCTCCATTGAAAATGTCCGTTAATAGTGCAATTTATTCTGGCAGTTAAACATTGAACAGTTTTTCCCAATATGCAAATAAAACTGGCAATGCAGTGTTAGTGCTGGATAAGTGTCTGTTAACGTGAATCATTGCATGTGTCAGGTCTCCTGCACTAGCCACCAGCTCCCAGAATTCCCTCTTGTTACACTATCCTGTATACTGAGTGTCCAAAAGGAAAAGAAATGAAAAAGCAGACTGATAGGTCAGGATGTGCTGTATTGAAGAGTCACCATGATTCCAAAAGTTTGTAGAGTTTCTTATTATCAATGGTACTCTTAAAAGGTAGTTCAATTCCTTAAATCTGATCATCTAAGTTCCTGTGCAGTCTTAAAAATGAGTAGTAAAGAATGCACAGTTTGATTTGCCCTGATCCTACAGCTTTTCTTCATTTCAGCCCTATCAAAAATCAAAGTTACCATGTTAAAACCTGGGTTACAAAGTTTCTAAATCTTTAGCAGTGAGAGTTCTGGGACATGACAGCTCCCTCAACTGCTTTCTTTAACGACAGTGTCAAAAGGTTCTTTAGGATCTGGATGGAAAGGTTTGTTTGGTTTGGTGGGTTTTTTTTTGTTTGTTTGTTTGTTTTATTTAACAGAAACAGCAGAAAAAGAAAAACTTTCTTGACATATTTCCTGGCTGGGTTCTCAATAAACTGACTCTGTGCACTTATGGTCAGTACAAACCATTGATTTTAGTGGAAACAGCATCTTTGCACTACGAGTCTGATGAAGAGTTGTAATTCTTGTGAGGTGAATTACAAAGAGTTGCAAGACTTTTAGATGGTCCATTGCTGCACTTGCTCAAATGTCCTTGTAGTGATGCTTTAGACTTAATCAGGAGAACTTGGATTCACTCTTAACTGCCCCTTAAACAGATCCAGATTTTAAAACAAATAATTGTATCCATTATACAGGTTTGGCTTGTCTAATTAAAAGTCATAAAATGTGGAATGTTTCATATCACACTGCAGAAGTCACGAAGGACATGGGGGTGCATTGTTTGCTCTCTCTCATGCTGTACCTGGAGCGTGGGTAGAATTAGTGATCTGGGCACAAGATTTTGTGTATATAACATTTTCCTTGGGAAAGTCACTCAAGTACTTTGTGCTCAGAAGCTTCTGACCAAGGGTGAGCTGTACAAAGGCTTGAATCTAGGAGAAAGGTCTTTAAGCCACAGCTGGTGTAAGATACGATTGTTGGCTCTGCTCTCTCTGATAAGAGCAGATTGTATCAAAGATGCAGTGGTGCTGTTCTAAGAACCCAGGTAGAGAGGATAGGCTTTGCTAACTGGGGAGGAAGAGAAAGGCCACAGCCTCCACTGATTATAAATCAGTCCAGACTTTTTCAGCAGGGTATTAATTCTGAATACAGAAATCCTGCCCCAACAGAGCAGTTCCAATAGCATGTTAATAGTGTCTCTGAACATTCTTACAGAGCTTTGAAAATAGGCTTTAAAATTCTGCATGCTGTCTATTAAATGAAGTCTGATTCTTTTCTCATCCATCACAATTTTATACTGGGGTTGATCTATTGATTTCAGTTATGTTGTGTCAGGCTGCCATTTCTCCAAGTGAATAATTTGGCACCGTGCATAGGTTAAGTGAGAAAAGAGGCTCCTTCTATTATCCCCACCCATGAATGGCTCATTCATCTAACCCCTAATCTCTCTGGACCAGCAAAATTTGGATAATAACAGTCTGCCTCCAGGGAATGATCTGAACTGTAAGCAGTTAATATATTCTCAGTACATTGGAGATTGAAATACTCTTGTATGAGGGTTTAATACAATAATTCTACAACTAACTCACCTGGAAAAGGCAGCATTTTTCCTACAGGAATAACATTTAATACTGCTTGCTTTTTTTTTTCCTTGATAGCCCTGTCATATGTTTCTGTCTCTCTTCCCTCAGGTTATCGCTACATCAGTTGCCAGATTCAAAATTGTTCTGATAAGACCATGACAGTCCCATTTGCTGGTAGTACTGATCGGGATTCCCTGACTGTGCAGGATGACTACATATTTCTTCAGGTACTGCAACTTTCGGGACAGACAGCTCATTCGCAAATGCAAAAATAAAATTTTAAACAGTGCAGCAATTCTGTAAGGAGCAGGGAGAAACCTGTTCCAGAACAATGAATGATGATTTATGAATTTTTACATGGAAAAAAGCATTCGTTCAAAAAAAGAAAAAAAGGCATCTTTAGTTTGTGTAACCAGTTGCCCTTTAACTATATGAAAATTTCCAAGCAGACTGTGTGGTTCAAAGTTACTTTCTATAAATTCTCTTGTGTGTGAAGAGAAATACAACTCTTTTGTTCTTATGCTGAGAAACTCTTCTGGGTTCTTTCGAGTACCTCAAGAGCACAAAAAGGTTCCATAAGAAAAGTGTCTGAGGACAGCCACTGACAGAGTAGTTGCACAGCTTCTGCATATGGATTGTTCTCTGAAGAGGTTTTGCCAGGAAAGAACTTATATGACTGTGCGTAGGAAGCAAAAGGGTGAAACGGTCATAGCTGGAACAAACTAGAATAGAATCACAGAATGATTTAAGTTGGAAAAGACCCTTAAGATCGAGTCCAACCATAAACCTAACACTGCCAAGTCCGCCACTAAACCATGACCCTAAAACGCCACGTCTACAACTCATGGTGGTCCAAATTACATTGGAGTTATTTCGTTCCCAAACTACAGGACCTGCATGCAGAAATATGGGCTGGATCTTTGTCAGTCTTATGGTACCAGCACAGTTCAGGCACACTTGAAAATTTTGTTTTGTGTGCTTCACACTGGTAGCGATTTTAATCTATCAGATCTGCAAACTTCTCAAAGAACAGTTATGTCCTTCTTGTTGTATTAGATTTCAGTGGGGAAGTTGCTTTTGATTCACTCAGTGGTTAGCTATCGTTTTTTCCTTACTTTGATATGCTTTGTTTGCTGCAAGGCTTGTCTATTTATTGACTTCTGCAGGAAGCAATATCATGGCAATGGATAGATCTCCCCACCACAGCCTCAGTGTGCATCAGATTGGCTTCTTTGAAGCTTTTTCCCCTTGGGGCTCTTTCTTCCACAAGCATCTGTAAATTAGGAGGAACACAAAGGATCTGTCCTCCTCTTGTTTGGCACGGCAGTTTGAAGGACCCACATGGGTTAGAACAATTAGCACTACAATGAAACAGAAAAAATGGCTTCGGGAAAGAATTTTTGGGTTAAAGTAGCCATTTCTCATATCAGATCTAGCACTCATGGCACTCATTTTGCTCAGAGTTATTATTATCTGTGGCTCCCCCCAGGCACACTCTAAAATCCATTTCATGATGTGTAGAGGGTGAGAACTGTTTCACTGTGTGAACTTCCAGACTGCTGTGCTCAGCAAAACACTCTCTTCTTTCTCATCAAGCATTTTGTTTTGCTGGATGTTCAACTATATCTTGAGCTGTTATTCCATCTCATGCCAGGCATGAGCAGACACAAAATGGAAGTGCAAGGTGGAATGTGCACAGGTAACAGACAGTTGCTACTATCAAAATGACACATGTAGTCTCTGTAGATTTGACACGTCAGTGCCAGTAGATTACATGTCCATGTGTTCCACGTAAAGGGGAAATATCTCCAGCCTTTTCCTTTCAGACTTAACTGCAGTAAACCACAGTATATAATATAAATCTCACTGCTAAACTGGTTTGCAGTTAGCCATATCCGTGTTACTGGAGGTTAGAAGATAACTCTGGGATCCTACAGTCACATCTGAAGTGTGGCCACCCCATGGGTGTGATGCAGGACAGTGTTAAGGTGTTCCAGTGAAACCAGACAGCAGCTGAGAAACAGCATACTTTTGAAACCATGTGGAAATTCCTTTATCACTACCCTAAAATATTGCTATATAAGTTGTAATCAGACCAGGGATATAAGTGGTATCCCCAGGGAGAGGATGGGACAGGATTATCTGTGCAAAAAGAGAGGAGAGTTTGGGACTGTCTCTCTGCCTCTGGCATAGCTCATCCCCTGAGCTGTGCAGATGTGAATCAGAGCATTGCAGGTCTGCACTACTAATCTGGCCCAAATCTGAGATTTTTACCGTCTTAGAGGAAGATCTAAACCCCATTTCTTTAGTATGTCTATATTCACAAAGATCAGGAACTTCCTAGTACTCATTTTTCTTCCAGTTTGCACTGACAGTCAGACAGTTTGAGAGGTGATTTCAGTAGGAGATTAAAGTTTCAACACAGTTTTTAAGCACAGACCAGCCTTTTATGTCAATGAGGCTTGACATGACTGGGTGCTTCCAGTCCAGTTCTCTTCTGCCCTGCATCATCTCCAGTCGTTTAAAGTGAGTGATGTTAAAAAAAATCATTTATAAGACTATGAAAAGATGGGTAAGTCTGCCACTTAACACTAGTTAAACAAGTGATGAGGCTTTTGGTTTGATCCATCATCGTTTAATAAATCACATTCCTAAAGGGCTATTCTTTATAGGACCACAATTAAAAAAAAAAGAGGGAGGAGCTGGGATAGGGAAATGGGTTTAAAGAAAGAGTGAAAATCCTTCCAGTACTAAATACTTTGTCACCTTTAAAATATTCAGACAGGTGGACCTGCTTTCATACATCAATTCAATTTTCACCAAGCCACACCAAGCTTGTATGCTTCAGGATAGGCTGTCTTCCAAATCATGTTCCCTTTTTAAACACAGACGTTGAAGAGGAAAACAGTGAGATTAGGGTAGGATTTTCAATGGATTTCCTAAGTGAAAGAAAGTAGATGAGTCTGTTTCTGCTTCTGTTCCACAGTTTGGCTTGTTGTGGGCAACGAGAGAAAAAATTTTGACATTTCATTTAATTTCTTTACTTTTTTTTTTTTTTTTTTTTTCCCCAATGCATTTCTTCAAAGCAGCCAACCTTTATAAGTGTAGTGAAAATTACTAAATAGCCATTACGGAGCTGATCTTCTGGGCAGGGGAAATGTGTAAAAAAGTGAAATATTATTTACCAAAGACTAAAACCTTTATTAAGATCATCTGATGGTGCTCAAGTGGCTTAGTTTGAACTATGCTGATTTATATACCAGTACAGATTTTGGTGTTATGTTTCTGCTTAGAAAAACCATGGGAGGTTTTTAATTGAGTATTTTCAGCTATGTTTACTCAGAATATTCTTTTTGGTGCTTTGGAACAATATTTGCATTGTGGGGAGTTTTTTGTGGGTGTTGTGGGGCTTATTTGTGTTTTTTTTATGAATAAGCTAAAATTGGGTAATGGGTGATAATCATACAGTAGTGTTCTTCTCAATGCATGTTTCTGTTGGTTTTCTTTAGTGAAAAGCTTCAAAAGCTTCAAGTATTTTATGGAAAAGCTAATCTGTCTTCAGTTTCACACATTCCAGTTGTTTAAATGTGTGTTTTACCTCTCTGTTTAAGCATATAATATGACTTCAGTGAACTGACCAACCAATGGATTCCAAATTACATCCTTATCTTCCACATAGCATGTCTGCATCTTCCACTGGGAAATCTTTTCTCCTGTATAGAAAATATTAGTCAAATATAGTGAACACCTTACATAATGTTAGCATGATTTAATCAGTCTTTTGTGCTCTGCTCTGAATTGTGCTGTTGAAGTGCTACTTGCCCGTGGGGTACCTGGTGTTCATGGCCAATGTACCTCCTCCCTCCCTCTCACATAAAGGATGCTGCTGCCCTGACTTCTACAAAAGGGCAAAGATGTGGGAGGCCAATTAGTACAGAGATGTCAGTAAGGACTGGGGACAGTGAGATGCTGAAGTCTCAGGTATCACCCAAAACTACTGAAATGGCAAAAGAGGGAAGTAAATTACTGTTTTCTTTCTAAAGTGAGGGAGGAAAGAGTTTGAGTCTATTTGGAGTCTATTTTGCCACACCTTTTGGTTTGCTCTTTTAGGAGTACACTGTACAAATTAATTGTGTGCAATAAAAGGAATAGCTATGTATTTCAGTTGCAGGTTAAAAGAAAAACAGTCTTCCATCTCAGATTCTTTAGATTTAACATAACCTATCACAGGGTTCTGTTTTTCCTTTGTCTAGACAACATCAGCAAATCGAACCAAGTATTATGTGTCTTACCGTCGAAATGGCTTTGTACAGATGAAGTTGCCAAAATATGCATTGCCAAAAGTAAGTATGTGTGTTTTCTTTTTGCATTTGTCATCTTTCTAGCTAAACTAGTTTCTTCTTTTTTTTTAAACCTCATTATTCTGAGATCGTAATTTCTCCTTGTAAGTATTTCTGAATCCCATTTGTGGTATATTCTTACCCTACTATTTTTATTTTTATTTTATTAATGTAGTAGCTGTAAACCGTAGAAGGGGAAAACATACATAGCTTATTTGTCATCAATTGATACAACAGGTTTTAAGCTTTGCTTCCATGATGCAGTGTTACACACACAATGGCAATGTAATGATGTACAGCAAGCATTCTTTCAAGACTCAATTACAGTTTAATTACACATGGTGTTTTCTGGTATGAATCGTAATATAAGAGAATTTTGCCAACTTGATGGTTCTCTATTTCATTTAAGAATCCCTATATGGACTTCAATTGCTTCACGACATTGCAAGACTTGTTGAGAGGTTCCTTCAGTCTAGCATATCTACCCAGTGACAGGGCTTCTATATTTGCATAGTAAATCTGCAATTAAGCACAGACAGATATTTAAATATGGTCTGATGCAGTTGAATTTTTTGTGCTGCACACAGTGTATCTCCTGACTGTACAGTTAGAAGGCTTCTGCAGTCCTGAAGAAAAGCAACTTGAAAGTTTTAAAGACTCAGCTGGATAAAACCCTCAGGAACCTGCCCTGGCCTCCCAGCCCAGGAGGTTGATCTGGAAATCTCCTGAGGTTTCTGCTTTGTCATGTAATTCTGGGTGATTCTCTCACTTACTTAGCAGAGAACTAAGATTTGTTTTCTTTGCATGCCTTGAATTGTACAGGCTTAATTCATTGCTCGTTTAGTGAAGGACAGTAGAGTACAACGTATTTCCTTCTGCTGTTATTGTTTTAAACAAAGAGCATGCTTACTATCAGTTTTTTCATCTTAGGTTTTTTATGTATTTCTATATGATGGTTGGAAGATTTCTAGTTTTAAATGTACAACATATTAACAGAATCTCAAGTCAAATCTTCAGATACTGGTTGAACAAGAACCTGGAACTTGGATATGCTTCTAGTAGCTCTGCAGGGATAGCTATCATCTATCTGCTTATCTCTCTGTGTTGTCAAGAAATGTGCAGCCAAGGAGTGGTATATAGAACAGCCCTTTCACAAAGTTGTTTCAGTGTTTTTAAGGCCTTCAAAATAGGTTTTATGCTTTCTTGGTGGAAATTGTAACTAGGGAAACAGCAGGAGAATAACCAGGTTTAAATGTTAAAGAATAACAAATGAGGACACCTCAAGGGAGTGCAGCCCATGGATCCCCCATGCTGGGGCAGTAGAAAACAAGTTCCTTACAAGGCAGGAAAGCAAAGAGTAAACAAAGAGTTTCTGATATATTAAAAAATTGTCAGCCACAGCTTCCTGATACTTCCATCATGTGTAATCTGGACTGTTTGAAATAGAGATGCATGCTGAATTCTTTGTTTTGGAAAATACCTTTTTTGTTTATGTCTTTTTTTTTTTTTCCTTGCTGGCAGATTATCCCAGGCTTGACAGAATAAATAAAAGTTAATAGTTTAATTTTGGATATAGTCAGTAGCTTCCTAGGGACAGGGTGACAATAATTTAGAAAGGAATGGTTTTGTGTTCTTTCTAATTCAGGAAATACTCAATGGTAGAATGAAATAAATGTTATCTTTTCAGCATTTTGACAATGCCTCCAGGAGAAGTTTCTTTGACTCACAACAGAGTTGAAAATTTCACTAAGAGGGCCTGGAAGCCAGACATCCATTAGAACAGTGATGAATATGAAAAATTTTGACCTTTTCTGAAAAAGATATGTTTCTTTAAAGTGGTTTGTACCTTCACATTACAGCAGAAATTTTAGATACTGAAGTAAATAAGAACACAGCTCTGAAATGTTTCATCATGCCATATGTCAGTGAGAATCATTCAATTGCAGTAGAAATGGATCTCCCAGTCCAATTTGAACAGAATGGAAAAGACTCATATGAACAAATTACTGATGAAATTTTGCAAAGAAGCAGGATATCAGCAAAGACATTAAAAGTACATCTAGATTATGTGACTATGGAGTTTCTTCTTTTATGTGGGTAAGAGATAAACAGAATGGATGAATTTACAAGGGACTTTTTTTAGGATTGATTAAAAACAGTACCTTTTGAAAGATCTGAGTTTCAGTGGGTTTTGAGTATTGGACTCTGTCTAACCATGAGATGAAACATGACTGTAATAGGCTATATTTCATTTTTGTCAAAAGAATGGAATGAAGTGTCAAAAAAATCTCTTTTCAAATGGTCTCTGTAAAGTGCTTCGTGTCACTGGGCAGAATTTTTGGGCAGTGATTGCATACAGGGAAGGAAAACTGTAGCCAAGCCTGAAGATCCTACAGACTGATCAAGGATGTGTCTAACTACATCAGGAAAGCCATGCTGGAATGCCAGCCTCTAGCCTGAGGGACCAGGGCTGGGCTCTCCCGGTACTATTCTTTTGCTCCACAGATGTGTTTCATGGTGATTTTACATATGAAGGTAGAATGAGCAGTTTCAGACTGAGTAATTAGAAAATGCTATTGATCTCTCATTTTCCCTTCAGTATGAAGAGCTTGAAAATCTGCAAAAAAAAATTATTCAGTTATTTTATATTGTTCAGTTTGCATTTGTGTTTGTATTTGCCCAAATGTACCACTGAAAAGAAATGTAGACAAGGATAGTTTGTCTTTGGGCACATTTACACTCCTTCTTACTTGTGAATGAAATGCTGCTAAAAGCAGCTTCCAGCACAGCTTTACCTCTGCTAAATTTCTAGGCTCCACCTTTTTGTAAGACATCATAGCTCTATATTTGTACAGAGAGCAGAGAGGTTGGGGGTCATCTGATGAACAGGACTCAGGGTTTGCTTTAAAAGCTTTTTTTCTGTGCCAGTGAGATTTTTCTTTTAATATGATTATTATTTTTATAATAGCATGTTTGATACTGACATTGGACTCACACAGCTTCTCCTGCATTTGACAGGAGTCAAGAGCCAGCTGTTGCCAGGCAGTGTGGTAACAAAGGCTGGTGAGACCAAATTAATGGTTGCCTGTATGCTCCCCAAAACAGAAGAGGAATTATTAAACTGTTGTTTTAAAAATTAATTGGTTTTTACCTTTTTACTGTATTCCATTTCAGTAAGATTGCCTGTTCTGTGCTGTTAAAACTAGATCAGAACTTAGTAACTTGTTGGAAGGGAATACCAAAATCAAGCCAAGAGCAGCAGGATTGCATTTGCATGTCAAGTTGGCTGAGTAGGCGTGCAGGAGTGTTCCAGGGAAAGCAAGCAATCCCCCTTGGGCTGGTTTCATCCCAGAACAGGGGTACTGCTGCAAGAACAAGTCTGTCCAGGGGCACAGCCTGAAGCCCCATCCAGAGTGTCAGCACACTTGTATTGCACAAATGTTCCTGCAGCTCTGCTTTCCCTTGCCTTGAGAAGTGCAGTGTGGAGAGGTCGGAGTATACTGGGTCTGGCCCTTATTCGGGATTTTGAGTCATACTCTAATGCAGGTAACCATAAAACTGGGAGTTTAGCAAAAAAAAACTGTTAACAAAATTCCTGACCAAACCAAGGAATCTGCTACAAATTATGGCAGTTTTAGTATTTCAGTTTGGAATTATTCTGAGCTCCCTTTCTATCTCTGTTAAATAAACTCCATTGATAGTCATCTTTTATGAAGGAGGTACAAGGCATTCATTGATTCTAGATTTGTTCCTGCCAGCTACAACATCTTAATGATGCGAGAGCTCTATTGTCTGTTGTATCCTACTGCAGTTCAGAAAATGTAGTTTTGAAAAGATGTGGTGTGGAAAAAGCTTCTTTCATCTATTTTGACCTCTGTATGTATTTTCAATCTTGTGAAATAGGCAATAATGTAAAATTTTTCAGGTAACCAAGATAAAAAGGAGTACAGGAGGGAAAATGAACAAAAATAGAAGAAGAATAAAATCCTATTGCCTTAGAAATAGGTTAAAGTCTCTATTCATGGTAATATGAATCTCCTATACCTGCCTTTTATCAGATCCATCTATTCTTTTTATCTATCACCTAGTCACCTCAAAACAGGCCCACCTTTTTCTTGCCTCAGTCCAAGATACTCATTGCTGTTTTAACCATAGACTTACTTCTAAACTTGTCTATCTCATTTAATAAGATATAAGACTACCCTTCACTGGGTCCATTCCTTAACAGCAGAAATGGTAGAAGAGGTTCCTGCATGTCAGAGAAGTGCTCATGAAACTTTGTCTACATGATGGTTGAATTGCAAACTGTTGAGTCTATGACAGTACATTTAGCAAAGCTCCTAGTCTCCCAGTAATTGTTCTTCCACTTGGGAAGACCCTTCACTACCTCTGCCACTCACCACCCTGGGAGGCTTTGACTGAGTTTGTTCCTGTGCCAGGAAGAGGAGCAGTTTGCAGCTGCAGCAGGACCTCTTTTCCATTCTTGTGAAAGTCCATTGGAATGGCCGTTGAGCAAAGAATAAAGGGGAACAAAGTAGAAATGCAGGTGTCAGTGGCATTTGATGCAGAAGTATCCCTTTCCCAGGCAGTGTCATGGCAGTAGCCAGTGAACCTGAGCTGTAGCAGCTGTCTGGCTTTCTGGTTGTACAAATCCATCCAAAGTGGATTCAAGGAACTGTTATTTTCTTCACAGTGCAACTTTATATTGATTTCTCTCTTTGGTCTGTTTTACTCGGCAAGGCAAGGAAGATTAGGAGGATTATCTTTGGGATATGTGCCATACAGTTACCTTGATTGTGCTTGAGAGATTACAGGGGTATAAATGTGGTACATCTGGAGGTCAAGGCTGAGACTACACAGCCTTGAGTGCTTACATTTACTCCTTATGATTCTTGGTTTAATTCATTGCTTGCTTCATGCTAACGTTTTGCTCAACCACAGCATTAAAAGATTGCAAAGGGGCAAAATTCTCACACTGGAATGAAAATTGTAAGATTTGGAAAACAAAAATTTTGAGGTTCTCTTTTATTTGCCTTACTGACTGAAGAACCACAGTCCTCCTGTACAGGCTATGCTGAGCCTGGCCTACTGTGTTTTCATTCAGTGATATTTTCTTTGTCATCAGCACATTTTAGACAAAGGAGCACTGTCTTGCTGTACAATCTTTGTCATCTTTTATATTCTTCTGTCTTCAGCCTATAATTGTAGTTATTTGTGTCATAGGGTTTCTTATCACAGTTAGTAATATGGTAAACAATACTGAGCATTTCTTGAATATAAAATTCAATTAAGTATTTGCAGACTTATAGGCTGATCAGTTATGAAATGTAGATGGTATGGGACTTCCCTTCCTCCTTTAAACGTCTTTCTTTCCTCTCTGCTATGCACAGCTCCCCAGAAATGCAACTCTGTTAACTGTTTAATGGTTTTGGGCTTCTTGACTGGGTGTTTCTTCAGCCCTTAGTGAAAACAGGCTTTACTGCATTAAAAGCAGATAATTTTGGATAGACTGATCATGTTGGTATCTCTGTGTTAGAAGTAAAGAAATAACTCTCAAGCAGTGTGGGTTTTTTCAAAAAGTATTTGCTCATGTCTCTGTACTTGCTGGAACAGTTCTTAGATGCTTGTTCTCCAGGTCATGGGTGAACATGCACAGTTCTTTCAGTGCTGTGTGTACACCCTCAAACTCTTTTGTTTTATTTAACAAACCAGGTCTACCCACTTCATACGAAGTTTCTTTGAAGTGATGCTCATCTTTTGGTACAAGTTGGCCTTATGCATGTGGCTAATTTATTTTCAGTATTACTATGAAACTGTCTTTGTGTTTATTTGTTGTTAATTATGTTTTCTGCCACTGATGTAAGGTGCAAACATAGCAGTTTACAAGTCCCTGAGAGAGTAGGAGTGATATGACCTGTCATCGGATGCCTTGTTTAATTATACCAGATTTTAATATGCAGTTGTTGATCACTTTCAGGACTCATTTAACATGTTTTGTAGAAAAGTAATTCTGTTTCAGTGAATTTCCAGCTGTCATTAACTCTAATTCCATTACAAAGTTGCAATAGTTATTTGTCTGGAAAATGTTTACTTTCTTTACTATAACTAAGAAATTATAGCTCTCTTAATTAAACAACAGAAACACAACCAACAACAAACACAAAAATAATTTCAAAGAAGCAAATAAACCCTCAAAAACAAAAGTCAAAACCCCAAATCCTATCTTTTAATTAAATTTCTAATTGTGTGTGTAACATTTCAAGTAATCTCAATAGCATATGGGTTTGTTTCCCCTTGTTTTCACAGTGTCATATACAATAGACATGCAAAAGATCTTGAAAGGTCCTTTTCCAAAGCATGGTCATCTGCCTAAACCAGTCCTGATATATAATTTTCTGATCTGTTTTTAACCATGTCCGAGGATAGAAATTACTTTACCTCTGTTAGCAGTTATCCTCAGTGTGTATGACCAAGGGGCTTAGAGGTCAAAAAAAAGGGAAATTTTGGACAATACAGCTAGTAGCATCACAGAACTGTAAAAAGCTTACAACCTAAGAAGAGGAGATAAAGCAAATGGAAAATACTGGTATTTGGGAATCACAGTCTATTGCTGATACCAGTTGGCGAGCTTTGCAATAATAAAAAGAGAGAGAGAAAAGAGAAAATGGCAAGATCATGGATAGTTGAGTCATCAAGACATGAAACAGAGCAGGCATGTCAGACTTGATAGGACAAAAGTATAGTAGAAATGAGAGAAGGGATGTCTATGGAGGAATGAGCATGCTACAGGGAAAACAGCATGGCTGCTATGGCAAATGGGGAAGAAGGTTTTTCTCTGGGAAATCTGGAAGGGTGTGGAGTCTCATTTGAACATGGAAATGAAAGGAAAGCACAAGAGCTCAAATACTGATTGTATGTGGCAATACAGCCTGGAGATAAACAAAAATCTGAATAGAGACATTAAGGAATGTTACTAATCCTGAAGATATCTAACATCAGTAAAGAAGGCCTTTATAAATGAATTTGAATAAATTGTGTGTGAATAGCAGAATTAGAGAAAAATTAGATGATCAGTGGGACTATGAGTAGCCTGCAGAATGCGGAGAGAACGCAGGAGGTCCAGCAAGAAGGCAATTGCCGTAGTCCAAGCGTGAAATCATAAAAGAATAAATGCTTTGCTTATAGGATCTGCTGAGGTTACAGCCTGAGGTTGCATCCATGTCCATGAATTAGATAAAGCAATAAAAACTTGCATTCCCTCCATCAAGATATTTCTTTTTTTCCTCAGATGTCCTTTCTACTTAACTCTTCAGTGACTGAGTTCTGTCTAGCAATATTCGCTGACTCCCCTCTTCATGTGCTTCTCCTCTGTTCTACCCAATGCGCAGCTGGGATGAAGGGTTGGCCTTGGCACACTGACAACTCATCCCCTGTATTTGTCAATCAATTTCTTTTTTAAATCCACCATTCAGTATAGGTGAATAAAATATTGACATGACAACTTAGCTTTGTTTTAGCTTGATTTTCAGCAGTTTCTGTTATTCAGGACTTTGAAACAAAAGTTTAAGAATTGGGCATGAAATTTGCCATTTTTCTTACACTGTCAATTACTTTTCCCAGAGGATTATATCAGAAAGTGCTGGGTAGGGTTGTTGCAAGGTAGTATAACTGAAGGGCTGCTTTGCTTCTTGAGGGAGAAGAAATCACTGTGAAAGGAAAATAACTGTAAGGCTGAACTGTAAATCTGAAAGTGTAAATTCTGAATGGAAGGAACAATGTTCAAGGGAGTGCAAGGGCAATTTCACTTGCTAAAACCAGGATCTGATAAGCTCTTGCCTCAGCAAAGTGGGCATCCAGCAGTCTGAGCGGACAAACCTCTTTGTTGGTAACAGTCACTGCCAAGAGTTTTGCTTGGAGTAAAAAAATTCATTTGCTGCAGTAAAGTTCTGCAGTCCAACCCCTTTGTTCTTTGCCTGACCCCTACAGTCTGCCCAAAATTAATCTTCCTCTCCTTGTGCACTACATGTTTTGGCTCCTTGCATGTTGCTTCTGGTGGCTCAGCTGCTCCTACCCCACCCTGGGACAGGAGACCCACATCTGTGCCCCAGCTCTCACCTCTGCCACCATGGGCCACCTGTGCAACCACTGCCACCCCACCATGGATAGCATGGGATAGGAAACCACTGGGACATGCAAAGCACCTTGCCTACATTCTCTGGAGTTTTGCATTTGTCTGTGACACTGTATAAATGTTTTGTTGTAATTATGCAGATGATAAGTTTGCTGAAAGCTCCTGGCTTCACAGGCTATTAGGGGTTTTCTAGAGGTTTTCACATAAAAGAAATGCCACCAAAAATCAAAAACCTGTTTCTTTATTCTTTTTGACTCTGGTTCACTTCCATCCTTATTATTGGATAGTCATGGGAACTTTCCTTGCACTGCAAAAGAAGAGGGGAATTTAGTATTAAATGTGGTGTAACGTGGGCTACCAAGCTTCATGTTGCCCTGGTCTAAGACAGGAGATAAAATGTTCTGTACAGTTAAGAGACTTTTTAAAGAACCTTTGGGAGCAGTTGCTGTGTTTTGCTGGCAGTTCTGCCAGACTCTGCTTCTGAGTAATTTTTGAGTACAAGTAAAAAGAGAACTACTCATGGGATGTTAAACAGAAGTCTACTTTAATACATAGTTCAACATGAAAGTAGTTGAAAACAGCATTGAACTGTTGTTGATAGGAAACTTCACTTAGGTTCTTTTGTGTTGAGATGTGTCACATATGCAAAACCACTTAAAATTTAACTAAATCATTAGTATTTAATAACCATCTTCTATTAATATTAAAAATCTTTCCATTGTATTATTTTACTTCTATTCATGTCTTTTTTTTATCTAAGTGCCTCAGTCACATCATGTATTTCCTAAAGTGTGACTGCCATGCTTTGCTGAATATTCAGTGTTGCTCTGTTACTCACATTTTCTTCAGTCTTCCTGGATTCTTAAGAATTTGGTTTATTTCTCTCTTAAAGTTCTACCATGTTGTTTTCTTGCTTTATTTGTTGGGGGTTTTTAAGCCAATTCACCCTAACTCATACTCTCTTAATTTTCACTGTGCTGCCTTAGTATTTTTCCAATAATAAGGTGACCAGAACTGGATACAGTATCCCAGTTTAGTACTAAGGTCATTAAGAGTTTACAACCTTTCAGTCTCTGTGACTAGATGTCATTCCTTATGTAGTCCCAACATCTGCCCTTCTGCTGCCATATACTATTGCAAACTTACGTCCTTTTATTCCCCCTGCTGAGCTTAGTTCCGTGTTTCTACTTCCTGATTTATTTCTTCTGTTTAATATTAGTGTTAAATTATTTTCCCCAGCTGTGCATTTTTTTGTATGAGATGGTTGGAGTGAAGAAGCTGGGAAAACTGAATGCAAGCTGTTGCAATAGCCATGCCTGAAATTCTTGGTAAATGAATGTGGAATATTGACTCTCATGTTATTACTGTTGAATATTTAAGTGGTTTTTTATACATAGATAAATTACTGTTATGTACTATAATACACATGAGCTGTGTGTATGCTATGTGCTACTTCCCACGTGTAACTGCTGTAAATTATATCTGATCCTCTTTGTGTTATGCTGTTCTTTGTCTAGTTCTTATTTCTCTGGGTACCTGAGGATTATTTGATAGATTAGCTTTTTAATGTTGTTTCAGTGATTCACTTCTTTTTTTCCTTTCCTTTTCCCCCCTTCTTTTCAAGGAGTCATTTCCCACTAAAGTCAAAGCAGATCCCAGCTTGTGCACAGTCACAGTTTTGGTGTTCACTAAGCTGGTTTGCACTGCAGCCAGAAGTTGGTGAGGAACCACCTTGGAGCAGTGGGATGCAGAATGTTGATTAGTATTGTGTTAGGAGATTATTGCTATGAAACATTCAGCTGTTTTCCCTCCCCCTCAGTATTAAACTCTCCTGGCCAACTGTTGTTTGTAAAATAGATGATGGGAAAATTAAGTAATTTTGTATCTTATTTTGCTACAGGATTTGCAGATAATCAGTACAGATGAAAACCAGGTGTTTGTGGCTGTTCAGGAGTGGTACCAGACAGACACATACAACCTGTACCAGTCTGACCCACAAGGAGTTTACTACTCTATCCTGCTGGAGAACGTTCGGAGCACCAAGCAGCCAGAAGAGAATGTCCTTATAGATATTCTGGAGGTAGATCTTTATATGTTCCATTGTGTGTAGTCTGTGTGAAGGATTTTTTCATTATTATTTCGATTATGAGTATAATTAATTTTAAATTAATGTATTTTCACAGTTATATTTAATGTAAAAAGTCTGGGATTTCTTTCTTATTGATAGCACATCATTACTGCTTGTATGTTTCCCTCTTGCCCTACTGATGTGCTGTGTACTCTACGAACCAGATTCTTGGAATGGGGTTCCACGGATGTCCAAATACAAAGTTGTTTTTTTAAAGATATTGAAAAGTGAAGCTAGCACAATTTTTTATTGAAGTCAGAAGTTACGCAACTGCCTACGCATACATTTTTTTCTTCTAAGTGACTCAGTGATGCATTTCCTGATTTAGGGCAGGACATCCTTTAGCCAGTTTTAAAACCTTTAGGGTTTTAAATAGTAATTCTGTGAGTCTTGTGCTAGGTTGTTTCAGCTCTGAAAGGCAAAGAACCAGCAAAATTAGATATGGGGCAACAAATCCACTTGCTTTCAGCAGGTGTCTTATGCCAACAGCATTTTCTGTGAAACAAACTGTCCTGTAAACAGATTTATCTTGTATTTTAACATCAGTGCACTTGACAAAATGGGACTAAAGAATATAGTGTTTTGGAAGAGTACCACAGACTTATCAATTCCATTCCTGCTGATGGAAAGGAATTCCAATGTAATGTATTTCAATGTAATAAGGTGTACATTTGCTCCAGTTCTGTTCTTTCTTGTAGCACATTGGACTGGCTGTTAGAATATTAAACTAATGGAGCTTTGGCCCAATCCAGTTTGTCTCTCTTTACACTCTAATCTGCCTGGTGTTAATTTAAAAAAACAAGAACAAACAAAAAACCAAACAAAAAAAATCCAATTTCTTTGGCAAAGGTTTGTAGTAATTCTGGGTACAAGGCACACACTGACAGAACTGTTAAATAGCTGTAATTACACTATTCTTGGTAGGGGCAAATGATAGTGCTTTCTTCCTCCTTATCTCCTTCATCTTTCTTTAGCTTTTCCTTTCTAAACGTCTGTAGTAAAACAAAAAGGTTTCTCATTACCGATGATTATTTTCTAGACTCTACCTTTTTAGAAATGAGGTTTCCTAATGAGTGGAGCTACACATGGTGTGTAGCCACATTCCCACAGGGTGATTTATTGACAGCATTAGTTTGCAGCCTTTTATTCCTGCCCACTCCTGTGAGGTGCAAAGCTAAAAGGCAGCCAGGTGCAATCTCTACTCCTTGCATCACCTGTAGCATGCAATTTCAGATAAGTTGTACAGAAATGCTACCTCTGGCTGTCCTTTTGTCTACAAGAGTTATTAACTTAATTCAGTTACATGGATTATTTCATAATTTTCAAATGTTACTGAAGGCATATTAGATAATGTGATCCTAGATTATTGTGTGTGCCGGATCAATCTGTAGAGTTACATTAAAAAGAAAATGTACACATGATAAAGAGTAATTGAAGGAGCCACAATGGAGCCACATGTTTTTGTGAGCTGTTTTTGAAATGAGTTGCATTATAGGAGACACTTTTATTTGCTTACGGTGAGGAAGCCCACAGCTTCCAGATCGCTTGTATGATAAATAATTAGTATTCATCTTGTTTACTAGAATGTGATCAAGTACTGATAATATGTGGGTTATTTACCCAGTATAAAATGGCTGATAAATAGAGCACATATTGCGGCCCTTGAGGATGGGATTTTTTCTGATCCACTCTGGGATTTCTTTCTGGGCATTTCAGTGCAAACATCCCATCTAAGGATCTCCGTTATCTTCTGCTGACCCCATCTTTTACATCTGCTATAAAGTCTTTCATAGGTGTCTGCCTGTCTGTATTCATTTGCTTTTATATGCTTTACGTTTTCTTGCACCATATTTCTTTTTATGTTGCATGTGTGAAAGCAGAATAATTCCCGAATACTTGTTTGAAGAAGGGAAAAAAAAGGAAATTTAAGTATTAATTGACAGTCCCACAGGAACATACCCTTGAAATATGTGACTGTATACAAGGAACATGTAATTGAAATTGTATCAAGTGCTGCCAGTGTGAACCAGTCACAAATTTGATATAGGCATATTTGCAGAATGGGCATACTAATGTATACTTTTAGACTAGTTCTTGCGGTGAATCCTCATATAGATAAGAGCTACACAAGTTGCAGTACACATTCTTCATGCTTTTTTCCCGAAACAACATTTAAATTTTAATCATAAACATATATTATATAGCAGTGATTTTTGTATTTCAGTAACTGCTGCTGGTAAACACTGTGGGGCCATCTGAACTGTGCTTCTTGCTACCAATTAGTACATAATATTGTTTGGCTGTAAAAGCAGAAGTGTAACAATCAGCAATTAATGTGTCAGCAGAAAACCTGCTCAGAAAATAGGTTTATAAGGTAAAAATTACTTTTCTAAGACTTCGGGGGAAAACCCCCCGAACTGTTGTAGAAAATAGGTGCTCCGAGAGCTAAGCTAAAAGTGCAAAGAAAATCAGTAGAAAGGTGCTTTTGAATTTCCTTGTGTTCCTCTGTCTTGAGTAGCTGCTGGACTGTTCATCAGAGTAACAGCACTGCACAATATTGAAATGTCTTCTTTTCCATACAGTCTTACTTTTACTGTGAATATTTTCCCTTCTTGATAGAGAGAGATACTAATCTCCCAATTTTAGATTAGGGAACTGAGTCAAGGAGTAGAACGTACAGAAGAATTTGGATGTGTTGGCATCACAGTCTAGTGCAGAATATAGATCTGACATAAAGCATTTGCAGTATTTACAGAAAGAGTCAGGCATGTATTTGCATAGGCCACAGGACAAATGAAATAGAAAATGCTACAGCAGGGATGGGGTGTTTTAAAGCTACCATTTTTTACACACCATAATTTTATATTAGTTTGTTTTTGTTAGGCTAAAGCACCACTGAACATCATATTTCTGAACTTGCTGCAAAGATAGATGCCTGAGACCTATTTATTATTTCAAGGAGGCTTTATGCCTTTTATTCAAAATTCAACTGCTGTCACTTGCTGGTCAGCTTTTATCTTTTAAAGCAGCAGTGAGAGAAGTTAACTGAGGCATTGGAAGAAATGTTTTCATAACATTTCAATGTTTGATAGATTCAAACACTTATGTCCCATACTCTAGAGAGGAGAAGTTACCCTGGAGCTTGGTTGGATTAGAGATGGGAGTGAGAATGGAAAAAAATTTTAGCCTGATTCCCATTTGATGATTACATGGAATGATTAAATATTCATTAAACAGGGATGAGGGGGAAAAAGAGAGGAAACAAAAATATTCATGATGCAGCACTGTTTGCCATCCACAAATGAAGAGGGAAACATCAGTTGCAGTCCCTGATCTAATTATTGTTTAAATACTTAATATTATGTTCACAAGAAGAAAGACATGTACAGAAATTTTACCCCAAGTCTGCCTTCCCACAAAAATGTTTGAACTGCCAGGCTTATTATGGCTGTGCTGTCTTTCAAAGCTAAAATATGTTAAAAAGCCCCAGCAAGAGGAAAATTATGTGAGAGTAAAGAGAGCAGGTTCCTCATTTCTTCTCTTGTGTTCCTTTTCTCACCTGCACTGCTAAGTAGTTGATTTTTATTATATCTTTGACTTGGAGGTGGTTCTGAGCTTCCATAATCTTGGATAAGTAAGATGGGTAAGCCAACCACATATGCATAGGGTTTAAGGAAGAAAGAGCTCATGAGAGAGCATGATATTAAAATGTTTATACAGAATTTTGTTATATAAACTTAAATATATTTCCAAGTTCTAAGCTGTTAAAATAACCAGCAGAACATTTTTATTCTCTGTAGGTTTGGACCAGTTCCAATATTTATAAACAGTGAGTATCAAATCTGTAGCCTGTGTAGGAATGCCTTCTCTTCACCCAGAATGCAGACCTCTGTTAGATGGCATTAATAACTGCTAGTTGGAAAAAAAGGAAACAATAAATATTTAATATAAAAAATAAAAGTTCAGAAATGCATCATGTCATCAAGAGGCAAATATTCCTGATCATTCAAATTGCTGACTGTCTTGTGCATTTATTTGTAATGAATGCTTCAGTTTTGTTAAGTGTCAGTATCCAACAAGATTAGCAAACTGTACTGTGCTGGAAATGGAATATGAGTTGATATATATTGCCCAGAATTTTTCAAAAATTCAGAAAGTCTCATAAGTAATCACAAGGGAAACAAGAGTACTCTTAAGGAAACCTTCAATTTTAATACAAGATTTTCTCACACCCTGGGGTGAAATATATGTTAATATGTTAATAACATAAATGTTAGGGCTGCAACTAAACATATTAAGGTGCAATTACTGTCAAGTTGCTTCTAAAAATTATCCACATTAACTTTGACACTTTGAGTTGTAATAATTTTCTAATACAATTTGCTTTGAAATAAAATAACAGCTCAAGAGAAGAGGGAGTCTGTAAACTTTTTTGTTATTAGTTTTTTCCCCAGAAGTTAAACAGAAGGCTAAATGTGTGAAGGCAGACTGGATATGGAATCGTTGCAGGTGCTTAAGAGATTGATTCAACCCTCAGTGTTCTTCCTCGTATGCGCTGTCTGTATTTCCTACAAAAGGCAATTGTGCTTCCTAATTCAGTGTTATTGTAAAGGATATGATACTGTATTTTTTGCTGTAACCTGTTTGTGTGCTGTTTACATGATGTGGGTCACAGGACTTCAGCGTAAAAGTCAGGTGGCTGTTAAAAATTGCTTATATCATTTGTAGAATAGCATTTTAGAGAAGTCCATGTTTTTAAAAAATGCAGAGCTGTGATTTTAACATGCTATTGAAATTTTTGTATTTTGCTGTATAAACTACATGTAATTTGATTAGCCTTATGACATTGAGAGAACTGCATATCCTTTTTAAATACATTTAAAAATACAAGTCAGTTTGTAATCTTTCTCCCTTTCCTCTTATCTTCTCACCTTCCTTAAATTTTTTTTAAGGTATCATTCACTTTCTATTCAGTTTCCAGGAAAAGCTACCTGAGATACACAGTTCAGAGCCTCAAAAGAGCAGCTAATCAGGGATAATCCTTGTTGAAAAAATGTGTGTGTGCCAGATATTAACTTCTTTCCTGTATGCTTCAGGTCAGAGGTGTAAAAGGAGTCTTTTTGGCCAACCAGAAAATTGATGGGAAAGTTACGACTCTGATAACCTACAACAAAGGCCGTGACTGGGATTTTCTAAACCCTCCTGACATTGATATGAATGGCAAACCGACAAACTGCAAACCTGTAAGTGGTTCTCTTTAGTCCATCTTCTCTATAAAGTGAATGAGAGTTATCTGTGTGGTAAGATGTGTTCCTGCAGCCCCAGAGTTTTGTGCTGAGTTTGCCAGCCAAAGTACAAATCTATTTGCATTGCATGAGCTATGGTTTCATAGGCTATTAGTCCAGTCTTGTAGAATGAGTAGTCAGGGCTCTCTGTTGCACTGCATTTTGTATTAGATCACTGACACGAAGAGGAGGACATTTTTTCTTGCATGCCAACCCCACAGCCCAGTTCAGAATGATCATGATGACAGTCATTTGTGTTTGGATATAAGGGTCACATCATGAGTCAAATAGAGATTGCCAGTAACTTTTCTCTCCATCTTACATATTTTTATTTCATATTGAACCGAAGTAACCCTTAGCTCCCTGTTAAAGGGAAGTCCTTACAGTTGCCTGAAAATAAATACCACAGTAACCTGCATGAAAAAGTCCTTTATTTTTGGAAGATGGTATTATTTCTGCTTGTTTAGATGTCCCAACTATGCACAGTGTTTTGTTATATGCAAGGCTATAGTGAAAATCTCGTTTTTTTCTCACTGACTCTCTTCTCCTGGGATTCAAACCTCTGAATTTGAGTGGGCAAAATAAGTGCTTCTAGTTCTTCCACAGCCAGAGCTTTGTTCCCTCTCCATGTAGAAGTGGAGGGCTGAAGCTACTGCTTCCCATTTGAAGAGTTCAAGAATATACTACAAGGTTCAAGCCTGCAGGGCCTGATCCTGATGAGTCTGAGACATGGAAAGATCACAGTGGCAGCAACTCCCAGGCAGTGCTGGCAGCTGCTCCTGGTAAAGCTCCTGGTCAGAACTGCTGCAAACAATATGACCTTTGAGTGCCACTGCACAAAGGGCAAGAAGCAGTAAGCTGCTTAGCAAGGAGAGAAGATGTGTCCAAAAGTCATGAAGCTGTTTTTCATACGACTTTTTTTATTAAAAAATATGTTTCAGTCCAAGCAGGTGTTTTTAAACATCATTTTACCGCTTACCTGGGACCAACAATCATGCAATATTTGTTGCTGTTAGGATTTTTAAGCACTTATTCTGTCAGAAAGGGGTTTTGTACAATAATTTCACACTGACTTCTTCGAGTTTGGAAATTTTTTGTTGAGACAGTAGCACACTATACAGACATCACCAGAGATTCTTTTTAGGAAGTGAAGGTTGGTATTTCAGACTGGAATTTGGCTCCATGGGAAACAGCTATTCTTTTCTCTATGAAGCCATACATTGCTGAAGCTGTTCTCTGTCTGGACTTTCATTATTGCAGGAACATAACTGTAAGCAGTTATTTTTAAAACCTGTTGTCTTCTTCTTCCCCCATAAGCCTGATTGCTACCTTCACCTCCATCTCCGGTGGGCAGACAATCCCTATGTGTCAGGAACAGTCCACACGAAGGACACTGCACCAGGGCTCATAATGGGGGCAGGTAAGTACATGACATTATTTTTAAAGACCTCAAATGTGGCAGTTAATCGAAGGTTCAGAGCTGTGTCTTCTCGGGCAGTTCTATGGCAGATTCCTGGACACGTGATGATGTACCTCCCTCCCCATTAGTGCAGTGTGGAGGTGTGATGGTGGCTGAACGACATGTCCTGCATTCTTTTTCTCTGGCAGTGATGTGTGAAGCTTCCAGCATCATCAATAGCCCAGCAAAACTGATATAAACAGTGGCCAAGCCTTTTTTCTTTAAGCCGAGATGTGGATAATTGTCTTGTAATTTTTATAAATTCCTTCCTGCCTAAAGAGAGATGAATTGAAAGAGGCAAACATGTCTCTCTGGGTTGGGAGCAGTGCTGGTGGTGGCTTCTCCATTAAAACATACATATGGAGTCATATCACTGTGAAGTGGCATTTAGTGAAAGAAATTTCATTGCAGTGTGAGTACTTGTTCTGAAATATATTCACCTTACTCTGTTTTACTTTGTATCCTTGTGATCCATCTATTCATTTTATTTAATCTTCTGTTTCTTTGTTTCAAAATTATCTAATTGTTAACTGTTCTAAGTGCCTTTTTAACTTGCATTATTTTATTCTTATGTTATGGATCATGTTTAGGTGAAATGCACACATGTACTGCTTCTCTTTTCATAAAGCTATATCTGTTTTTAATGTATAATGGCTTCTGCTTGAATTTACATTAGTCTCTTGTAAACAGTTTATTAAGTGAAAATTTCCCAAGAGTGTCAAGGTGACCATATTTGGCGTTTCAAGAGAATGACAGCTGCCAGTACTTCCATATAACTGAAGATTTCAGGTTTCTCCCTAGGGAGTTTAAAGTAATTTACTGGAGACAGACCTACCTGGTAAAATTCTGCTATGTTTTTATTGATACAAATGAGACTAAGAATTTTTACAGTGCCCTTGTGGATAGATTTTTAATATGTGTCCAGTTCACGTTTTATGAATTCAAGTGTTTCAAAAATTATCTTTCATTTCAGATGTCTTCTTTATACATAAACATACTCCAAATGCAGGTTCTTAATTTTAGCCATTGTATTGTGCCTAAATGCTTTCTGGTACCAAGTTGAGCAATGAGATTTAACTAACAAGTCCATTTCTCCTATTTTGTTTTTCTTTCTTCTTGCACTGTAATCTGTTATGGTGAACTGATACTTGTTGAGTTGTTCTCTTTTGATTGCTATTTATAGTGTTCATTATTATTATTACTGGTTTTTAAGTGTGCTATTCTCTGAGGCAGCATTAGAGACAACAGGTTGGAGAAGAGAATTTTGCCCTTAATTCCTTTCTAGAATGGGGTGAGCTTTTATCACTGTGACATTGTCTTACTATGCCAGGGAGGTAAACTTGTCAACAGCTTCCCTTAACGTGATCGTGAGGGAGTGCAATCTGACTTGGTTGTGCAGCAACCTATAAGGTAATGGGAATGGTACAGTGGCACCCTCACTCATAGCAGCTGGCTAAAAAGCTGGGAGGGATGGTGTGAAAGTGGGAAAAATTTGCCCAGGGATAGTGCAGTGCATCCTCATCCTTTTTCTTGTAGAAGATAATATAGCTGCAATCAGAGAGAAGGGACTTATTTTGGAGCCTTGAACGTCTTGTAGAGCAACTGCATCCTTCAACAGATGACCTGAATCAACTCCGATTGTGACTTGCATTTACATTATTTGGATGCTCAGGTCATCTAGATTCAGTGCATATGTGCAGTCTTATCTGGCAAACCTGATATCCTTGTAAATTTACACTTCTTATCAGAAATACTTTGCATACAGTGAGCTTGAATTTCCTTTGGCCCGATCCTTGAAACTGATAATCCTACGCAAATAATCTGAAGTACTATGTTCTTAGCACAGACAAAAATCAGATTATTTGGGCCACATCACACAGTATTGGAGTTTTACTGATAGATTGAGAGAGAGAACATCATCTGGAAATGACTGAAGGCGATAAAGATCTGTGAATGTCAGTTGATCACAGCATGTCTAGGAACCATCAGTGCCTTGTGGTGTAAAAAGGGAAATGTATTCTGAGGGTGAAGTAGGTAAATAATTGCCAATGGAGAGAGGAAAATATTAACACTCTGTCAAAATACTGTACAGCGACCTTTTATTAAGAATGTGTATAATTCTGATAATCAATTTTCAGGACCAGTGAACAGGTGCTAAGAAGGCCTACTTGGCAGTTGATGGAAATAGAGAATATTTACAAGAACCCCATTAGCTGAGAAAAATAAAGGACAATAAGTAATGGGATTTTTTTTTCCTGGAAGTGCAACCATGGGGTAGAAACAAGTGATGCAAACAAGTGAATAAGAGCTAGAAATATGGATTCTAACCTTAAGAATCGTGCAGTTCATGCTCTCAATTATAGCAGTGTGGTTATCAATCAAAAAAACATGGAGTTTGGCTTCTTTGTAGGAAGCTTATACAACACAAAGCTAACCTGTGACTTAAGGACAGATTTGATACTGTGCTTGAAAATCAGAGCTCAGACACTTCTGAATATTGTTGTAATTTTAAAAAAAATTAAATAGTGTACAGCATTAACACCTAGGGCATTTGGAGAAATACAATAATAGGATGCTAAAATTGCATCTTATTAAACTCATGTTTACAAATAGAAATTCCACTCTATTAAAGTTGCATAAATAGTTCTCAGAAATGCATATTTTTAGCCTATGTATATATATTAACTGTGCAGACAGAATATTAAATTTTATAGCTGTATGCAAAAGTGTCCTTTTAAATAACCGCTTTGCTCTCTTTAAGAAATGTAATAGGATTTTGCATTTACGTTTGATTTTCATGCATTTTAATCTTAGCAGCAACTTCTATTTCTCACAGCATCAGCTATGAAATGTGTGTCAATTGATGTGTAAATTTTTACTATAAACTTGTGAAAGGCTTTTCTATGAAAAATGTTTAGAAAAGTGTAGCTTTTTCAGGTGCCAGTTTACAATGATTACCTGTTTAGCTTCCAGTCCAAGTGGCAAATCAAGCAAGCAGTAAATTCTGCACTTTCATCCAAATTGAGGAAGTGCTGGAAAAGTTCTGTTTACTTTTTGTCATATCAGGCCCAAATAAATTGCATACATTGCAATGAACTTCTGTAATTTTTCACAAAAGTGGTATACTGGGATGCCTCTATAAAAAAGGATGAGGGAACAGGGAGATGATTGAGCATTTCCCATTGCATTTTGGAATAAAAAATCCGGCTATTCCTTTGATTATTTTTTTTGCATGTCAATATGTTCCTCAGTTCTGATTCCCCACTTCCTCAGCTCAACACATCTTCAGCTTGCCAGGCAAAAACTGTCTGTCTGGGACATTTAAATACAAATTGGTTATATGTTTGTTCTACACTGTGACTACAAACTTACAAACCATGAAATTTTAACTTATTGTGCATTGCCTGAAGGAATGTTATGACTGTATTAATTACCAATAATCCAGGCAAGGCACATGTCTCTTTTTGGAGTAGATGTCTGCATGTATGCTAAATTTAAGTGACTGGAAAAGATTTTCCATATTAGAAGGATTATCTAAGTGTTGCATATGGGGATTATTTCTTCTCACAGTGAGCATGTCTAAAGTCACATATAAAAATATAGCTAAACACAGTGATAAGTAGCACTTAAAACATGTAAATTAATGGTAAATTGTAAATGAAAGTAATCTATATTTCACAGAATCACAGAATATGCTGAGTTGGAAGGAACCCACAAGGATCTTTGAGTCCAACTATTTAACCATGCACAGGACCATCCCCAAGAGTCACACCAGGTGCCTGAGAGTATCATCCAAATGCTCCTTGAACTCTGCCAGGCTTGGTGCTGTGACCACTGCCCTGGGGAGCCTGGTCCAGTGCCCAACCACCCTCTAAGGGAAGAACCTTTTTCTCACATCCAACCTAGAGCTCCCCTGACACAACTTCAAGTCATTCCCTCCACTGGACCCAGTAAGAACCTTTCAAAACGCCTGAGCAAAGAAAGATTTTTACTTACTCTCTTGAGATCTGTATTTGTTTTTCACAGGTATACCTCCTTTCCAGAGAGCTTGGCTGGTCACCAGTCATCACTAAAATGCATTTCTTTCTTTCACATCCCTGAGCTAACAGCTGCTAACCTGTCATGTGCAAAATCATAGACAGCTTGGAGAACTATGTTGAACAGTAGTTAGTGCCTCTGTATTCTCATTTTTGGGACTGTCACCCATTGCAAGGATGGAATGTGTGATTTGACCCAGCTGCTTAAAATCAGCTTTTATTCAGGAGGAGTATAAAGAGAAAGAGGATTTCCTGCATCCCAAAACACAGTTTGATAAGGTTTATAGGACTACATGTAATAGAAATGAAAAATTACCATCCTTAATAGAAAACTCAAAAATGTAGGCCGAAATGTTTCCTTTTGCTTCCTCAATAGAAGCAGGAAGTGTCAGAACACAACAGCACAACCATACTGACTCAGGCCAAAAGTCCATCTGGCACAGTATTGTGGCTGTGTTGGTGACAAAAGCCTTTGGGGGAGTGCTTAAGGACAATTCAGGTGTATATGGTCCCCCAGGCATTGGTTTGGAGAAGACACACGCACGAGAGTCTTCTTTTCCTGCCCCTGTCACAGTTACAAAAAGAATATAAAACAGTAGGAGGCAAACTTGAGAAACTTCTGTATTACAAACAGAACTTCATGCAATTGGGTGGCAAACACTCTGTGTCATCTGTCAGAGGAGTTTTCAGGGTATTTAGATCAAAAGTGATGTTAAAATGATACCCTTTATAGCTCTGGCTAATACAGCCTTGTCATGGTTTAAGCCCAGCTAGCAACTAAGCACCCCACAGCTGCTACCTACTCCCCCTCTGGTGGGATTGGGGTAAAGAGAATTGGAAGGGTAAAAGTGAGGAAGCTCGTGGATTGAGATAAGAACAGCTTAATAATTTAAAGAAAATAATAAATTGTAATGAAAAGAATAAAGAGATGGAAATAAACCCCAAAAAGATAAGTGATACAAATCAAAACAGTTGCTCACTTCCAACCACCTGGTGCCCAGTCTTTCCCTGAGCAGTGTCCCCAACACCTGCTGAACAGGATGACATATGGCCTGGAATATCCCTTGGGTGAGTTGGGATCAGCTGTCTCAGCTGTGTGCACTTCCAGTGTCTTGTGCACCTCCCAGACTCCTCACTGGGAGTGGGGTGAGTACCACAAAAGGCCCTGACTTTATGCAAGCCCTGCTCAGCAGTAACAAAAACATCCCTGTATCATCTTTAGCATAAATCTAAAGCACAGCCCTGTACTGGCTGTTATGAAGGAAATTAACTCTAGCCCAGCCCAAACTAGCACATGCCTGCAGTTGATTACCCACTGCAGACAAAATAACTTTTTCAACTATGAACCTGAGTTGCCTTTAGTGGATTAGATGACACTTACTTATTACCCCAGATGGATTTTGAGATCTTACACAGACCCACTAAAATAATAGAAGTTTCTGTAGTGACACACCCAAGGAGTTACTGTAGATATTTACAGCTGTAATAAGCACAGATTTCGGTGTGTCTCACCAGGCAAAAAGGTCACTGATGGCTGTGGCTGTGTAGTACAGTCCAAACACTTCAGGATATGGTGGGAATGGTACTTAAATATTGTAGGTGTTGGCTTCCAGTCTTGGGCTGAGAACAATAGGTCGGTTTTTCACCTCCTGTGTCACTTGATCACAATGGCACTTGTGCACATGTGTTATTGGCTGCCACACTTACCACAAATATGTTTCATAATTCTCAGGAAAGGCATGGAAACATTCAGAATGTCTCAGTTCTAGAGTGCTACAGTGGCTTTGCATTTGTTTGTTTGCAGTGTTATTAAAGTCAGGATTTTTTGCATTTAATTTGGTGAGAATTGTAGCTGTTGTAAAGGGGTTTATGGGGTGCCATTACATGTGCTTTATTTAGTTAGCTGGCTTATCCAGTAACATGACACACTGTGAGGTAGCTAGAGCCCAAAACTATGCACTTTATTTTAAATCTCAAGAAGCACAAAATGTTCCAAATCTTTGAAGTTATTTTCTTATATAAGAATATTAAAAAATAAAGTGAAAACAGTGTAACTTAAAATAGAGAAAACTTGTACCTCTTGTGTGACACATGTTAAATGGAAAGCTTTGCTAATAAAACTGTGGGTAGTTCACTTAGTTCTTTGAAGAACTTTGTTATATTCCAGTTTTACTTTTTCAGGCTAGCAGCTTTCAGAGAAAGAAACTCATCACACATCCCTATGTGTTCCTGTGGAAATTTCCCTCTGCCTGCAACCTCTCGGATTTGGCTGCATGGCTGCTTCCCACTGCAAATAGCCTCCTGCACTTTGCAGGAGCCTCCCTGGTGCCGCAGATTTCATGCCTTCAGCCTCAACTGCTTTTTCTTTCTAAATCCATTGACACTTTGTCAGCAAGACATCATCTGCAGTACCCACAGAGCAAACTCCAAATGCCTTGAAAAGCTTTATTGTTCCTTACAGAGAGCTGTTTTTTGGTTTTTGAGTTTGTTTTTTTACTCTGCTTGAAGACTTGGCTTTATAAAGTTTGCAAAATTATGTTATGTAATTGTGTCTCCCAAAAAATCTGGAAGTAGTGAAAATTACAGACTTCATTAATGATGCAATTAAAATTGCGTCAGCAGTCATGCATGCACCACTTCTGAGCTTTCACCCTTGACCTGGGGATGGACTGCTTTCAAAGGTCAAACAGCACTGGAGTCCTTTTTCCCAAAAGAGTACCCCAGATCCTGTGCTGCTGTTCATCAGTTATGGTTTTTGCCAAAATGGCGTGTTTCTGGAATTATAAAAGACCTCTCCAACTTGTTTTCCTCATTTATCAAGAAAAGGCAGTAAAGATAAAACCAGAACTAGGAGAAGTCATGTCTGTCTCTTAACAGAGCCACAATTACAGCACTGTTGCTAATATCTTTCAGTCATTACCATATCAGCTGGATAAAAAAAGGCTTTTTAATGAAGCACAAGTTGATGCTGCTTAGTTTACAGACTATTTTCCATTAGCAAGGCAATTTACCACTGAACCCTTTAAAGAGCAGATCCATAGCAATTCTCAAAATGAAGACCTACTCATGCAAGTAGATTTTAGTAAATGGTGAAAAGAGGTAGAATAAACAGGGTTTCTCCAGAAGCAAAACTAACACTGCATGCGTTAACACTATCTATGCAAAGAAGAATATAGACTGACAGCAATGCTTTGGATTCTAGCAAGCAAATAAATACTCATGTCCTTAGCTGTCCCACAGAAAATGTTCTGTGAGTAACTGCAGAAGCACAAGAATATACCCATTTTCAGATGCATGTACCAGTGAAAACTATACAGAGGAAAGTAAGAATAGCAAAAGAAGTGTATTTTGTATAAGCAGTGAATGATACCTCCCTTCCCTTCCTTTAACCATGAGAAGGTGATTTCTCATTCTTATCTCCTTCTAGTGAGCAAATTAATCTTAAAGGTGTATTTAGGGAGAAAAATATAACTGAATTAATGTGTAAAAGTTTTGTTTGGAACTGTCTCATTACCTAATATTCACGGGAGATTTAGATTGGATATCAGGAAAAGGTTTTTCACCCAGAGAGTGGTTGGGCACTGGAACAGATTCCTCAGAGAAGTGATCACAGCACCAAGCCAGAGTTCAAGAAGCATTTGTACAACACTCAGGCATATGGTGTGACTCCTGGGGATGGTCCTGTGCTGGATGAGTTGGACTCCATCCTCATGGGTTCCTTCCAACTCAGTGTATTCTATGATTTTATGTCTTAATCGTGTTTCATTATTGGAGTTTTTCCTCTTATACTAGATCTGTCTAAATGAATGCAACATGACTGTAAAAAAAAGGTAATATTCCAAGAACTATTGGACATAGTAAAACAGAAGTTTGATTCTGTTCTTTAAAAAAAATTAGCCTTTCATTAAGTCTATAATCTCTTCTACTTAACCCTGATAGTGTGGTTGTAGCTTTCTGTCATAGAGGTTTCATTTTGATTGCTGGTATCACTAGAGCCTTTGTTTCTAAAAGTTAGACAGCCTTACGTAAAAGTGATAAGCCTTCTGTGAAGCCACGTGATGGCTCCTGCCATCCTGGCTGCTTGGACCAACTCAGCAGGCAGGTGTTGGGAAGGTGAGCAAATGTGCCTGGCAGACCTCAGTGCTGAATTAGGGCTGGGCTGTTTTTTGTAGATTAAGTTGTTTGCAGGAAAGAATAGGGGCTGGCTGTTCACTCCAGAGTTACCTGTTTCTCTTTCCTTCCCACTTAGGGTAATTGCTGTCTCATCCAATAGCAGTCATATGGCTCATCCCTGCAATTGAGTCTAGCTGGTTTTGGCAGGTTTTTGATCTTACAGGTCTTATATCTACTTCATTCATATGAGTTTGTTTCTTAACTAGGTGGTCAGTTATGACCTTGTAAAATCTCATTACTTACAGGGATAGGGGCTTCCCCCCTCCCCCCCCCCCCCNAAATATCAGAGCGTGAAGTGGGTTGGAAAGATGAAAACCTAAGAAGGGGCAGAGGCATCTTCTGAAATGTTAGATACAGTTGAAAGGATTTAACTAACTCCTATAAATTCCCTGATTCAATATAAGTATCCTAATCCTGTCCAGGATGTATTTAGGGTTAAATAATGTAGAGTTATACCATTAAATAGTGGAGCACATGCAACCTTGATGGTCTAAATAGAGCATGTATTTTGGGCAGTGGGCACTGTCATTTCTCTTGGGAACCTTTCAACACTGGTGAGCGCACTCTGCATAAACAGATCTGTTTTACTACTTAAAAATATCTATTTATATAACACACAAGTGGAATTTCATACTGCTACCCTAATCTCAAGTGTTTTCTTTCACCGCCTCTTCTGCTTAAGAGGATCTGATAACTTTCATCTTATTTCTACTGTAAAAACATGGAAACCATATATTTAAGTCAAAATCCCCTGGAGGATATAATTTAGAAAGAATATTGTGCCATGATCGCTTCTCCCCTAGAACACTGTAAACTGCCTGGTGGTTTAGCAGTTTGATATTTGAAATACCACATGCTAAAAGATGGAGAGCTCAGTACTTGGGACTGCATCTACTATCATCTTCCACAAGTTTAACGCTTCTGTTAGATTTGAAGCAATCTGAATTCTCCTCAGTACTTTGTGTCAAAATGTTCAGTAGCTTCCTGCTCAATATTTAGGTAAATCAAGCAATTCTGTTTTCAATTCTTTTGCATTTGCACTCTTTTTTGAAAGCCCTGTCCACTCTTTTCACTCTTACATATTTCACCAGATTCTTGATTTTGATACTGTTTCATCAGATAAAATATTTTAACAATTTCAGTTCAGCATGAATACTTTTACAGAATATGCTTGAGGTTAATGTATAGATTCTGAGTTTATGAGTGTTTCATACTTACATCTTAAGCATGTGTCGTTTTGTAATAACTTCTCAGCATGCAGCAACAAAGCTAAAATGTTGGTTTGTCTTCTGCATTTCAGTATTAGAATCAAGCCTCATTGCTCCCACAAATGGGCAAGATAGGAATGGGAGATTTTAAAGGTGTACATGTATTTTTTAAAAAGAATTTTGCTGGTCCTAACAGAAATAAAGTAAGCCTGATCACCTGAGTTTAGTTCTTGCTCTGACCTGGAACCTTCTGATTCTGATTTGCATCAGGACTAGATCCAATCTCTCTTGCTCATGTGGGTATAACACTTGTTTTCTCCTGTTTTGTGACAGGTAACCTGGGGTCCCAGTTGGTTGAGTATAAAGAAGAAATGTACATAACGTCTGACTGTGGGAACACGTGGCGTCAGGTAGGAAACATAAATCATCAAAGGAACCTGGAAATAATTGTAATGTACCAAATGTGATGAATTTTATAATGCTTAGCTATTCTTTAGATACCCACTCTTTTGTAGGAGATGGTTAATATTATCATCTCTATTTTGCTTGGAAACTAAGGGATTAAGAAGGTGATTTGCAAAGACTCAAATTGATCAGGCTGTCAGGTTCTGCTGAAATCCGAATATTTTCATCTCTTTAAAGAACTTAAAAGTCTCTTATGCAAAAAACATAGCATCTGTTTAGGTTTTTAATAATTTAAATAATCTTCCTATGGTAATGATGAAGTGGACTTGGGCTAGATCTTGCAGTACAAACATTCTAAGCTAAAAGACATGGATTAGGTATAAAGGCAGAAATTCTTCTGCTTCAGTCTGAAAACTGTTACTTAAACTTTGTTCTTCCCTGAAACTGAGGGAAAACAGACTGTCAAAAAATAATGAACCTTTGAATGTCTTTTAGCATGGTTTAATAAATTCAGGGACTAAAACCACTAAAGTATTAAAAAGAGAAGAGTGATGTAGTAATGCTATTTGAATTTTGGGAGTCTTTTGCTTCTACTTGCTAGTATCAGTTAAAGCATTTCACCTTTATTATGTATCCTAGACTGCTTTGTCTCAGTGTGGTGGGTTCAGCCTGGCTTGATGCCAGATGCTCATCAGAACTGTTTTACCACTGCCCTCCTCAGCTGGACAGGGAAGAGATAGTATAACAAAATGCTCATGGGTCAAGATAAGTCACCATTTACCATCACAGGCAAAACAGACCTGACCTGGGGAAGATTAATTTAATTGGCAATGAATAAGAGAGTAGGATAGTGAAAAATAAACCCAAACTTTAATATACCTTTCTCCCCACCCATCCCTTCTTTTGAGCTCAGTTTTATTCACAAATTCTCTACCTCCTCCCCTCAGCAGTGCAAGGGAATGTGGAACGGGGTTGCACTCAGTTCACCACACGTTCTCTCCTCACACTCAGGGGGAGGACTCCTCACACTCTCCCCCTTCTCCAGTGTGGGGTCCCTCCCACAGGAAATAGTTCTCCATGAACCACTCCAACATGAGTCCTTCCCATGGGTTGTAGTTCTTCATGAACTGCTCCAGCATGGGTCCCTCCCATGGGATGCAGTCCCTCAGGAACAGGCTGTGCCAGCACAGGCCCCTCATGGGGTCACAGGTCTTACCAGCTGATTGACTCACCTTGGTCAGTGACAGGTCAGTCTTGGGGCTGGCTGGTCTTGGCTCTGTCAGACACAGGGAAGCCTCAGGCAGCTTCTCAGAGAAGCTACCCCTGTACTAACCTGCTACCTAAACCGTGCCATGCGAACTCAATACACTCAGCAGTTCCTGAGCACAGGGATATTTTCTTTTCATATATATGTATATAGCAGCAATACACAGTACGATATGGGTTCTTCTCATAATGTGTATCCAGGGGGAAAAAAAAAAAAGAAAAACAACAACAACAACAAAAAAGAACTACCCCCAAAGGACCAAAGCGTGTCAAAAAGTAATTTCATTTCAGTTAAAATAGTGTTTTAGTGTTCAGCTGAAATGAAATTTTGTTATTTTCTGAGAACAATTAAGTGTGAAAATGTTCACGGTAGTGTTACTGAGCTTGGGGAGTTTGAAGTAAAAAGAGGAAAATACAATTTCTTACATTGCCATTCTAAGTTGCCATTAATACTCCACTTTTAAAGCAACTTCTAAAAAGAAATAGGTTATTTTTGTCATGATAATGTCCTTTGATGTTTAAAAGATAAAATTTTATGCCAAATTCCTCCTTGAAACATAGAGTATGATAAATAGGTTTTTAAATGCAAAAGCCTTCCAGGATTTACAGTGGTTACCGTGTTGTTTAACACTTCATAGAGGCCTCTCTCATAATTTATTGTCAGTGTTTGCCAGAGTTTTATACTTTTTCTGAGGTTAAAAATAAGAAGAAAAGAATGAAGGGGGCCAAATCCATATTTTAGTGCTTTTTATTTGTAATACACTCAGGTAAATGATATGTGTTGCCACTTGACCCTAAGGTGCCTGTTCATGTTGTAAAACCAACCACAAACCGATCCCTCATTGTGACAGTCAAAATGGAAAACACCACTGCTAGCTTTATTTTAATTGAAACTGCTACGATGCCTTTGAAAGAGCTTGCTCAAACCTAATATTTGTGAACAGGGTGAAATTGTAGAGTATTGCACATATTTTATGGCCTCACTTCTCACAACCAAACAGTTCTTCCAGATGACTGCAGTACATTTCCTTTCTCTGTTGGAGTCTGCACAACAAGAGAGAAGGCTTCAGTCAGGTGGTATGGAAATTTAAACAATTCAGTAAACAACAGGTCTTGTGAGCCTGTGAAAGCAGAGTAAATCCCATGCTTTGGCACAACTCTTCATCTAAGTGTCTCACTTGGAGACTTCGTGCTTGTCATTAGTGTGTGCCTGACATCTTTCTCATGTGCTCACGTGATGTTACAGGGCTGTTCACAGACTAGAAGAACATTAGAAATGCTTATGTATAGAGACAGAGCAGTGCAGAAAAGTAAACATAAGAGACTTAGGAGAAAAGGCAGTTCCAGGAATTAATTAGAAGCTTTTTTAAAACAATAGCTCATAGGAATATAGGACTGTGGGGAAGGTCAAAGATCACGTAATTCAACCATGTGCTCTGAGACATCAGATGTGCTAGGAACATCTCTTCCACAAGAACTATTAATCCTCTACTGTTGCAGATTCAGGCTACACAGTGTTTCACCATTCTTCATAGATTTTTCTGAATATTTGCCATAAGCTGACTGTTCCTTTTGCTCTTGTTCTTGCAGTTTCACAAATTCTGTAAGCTGATTTCTTCTTATCTTTACAGAGGAGTGGTTTCCCATCACCTTTGAATAACTTTTTAGATGTTGAAAGGTGATTATCAGGTCTACCCAGACTACAGGGAATTTTCTCTGTGGAAAGAGCAAACTCAAATTCCCTGATTTTCCTAATGAATCAAATTTCTAAAGTTTTTTTTTCTTTTTTTCTTTTTTCTATTTGACTGCCTAATATGACGTGCCTCTCCTGAAGCATGGTAAAACTGAATGCAAAATTACAAATTCTATCAGCGCTAAACAGAACAAAATGATTGCCCTTGATGTCTTGCCATTACCAGCACCCCGTTTCAGAAGATTTCTCTTCCTTGCACTAGCATCACATTGTTGATGCTGATTCAGTTTGTGATTCTTAACAGGAGCCAGTCCCTGAGTTTATAATACATTCTCACTTAAACAACAATCTACTGATTGTTTTCCTTCCATAATTTCTTAACCAGCTGTATATACTTAAATGATTTTAAGGTGCATGGGGGTCCTTATTGCTTTCTACAATTACCAGAAAGAAGGTTGTAGACAGGTGGGAGTTGGTCTCATTTCCCAGGCAATAAGTGATAGGGCAAGAGGAAACAGCCTCACATTGCACCAGGGGAGGTTTAGATTGGATATTAGGAAACCTTTCCTCACTGAAAGGACAGTCAGGCATTGGAACAAGCTGCCCAGGGAAGTGATTGAGTCACCATCTCTAGAAGTGTTCAAATAACGTGTGGATATGGCACTTGGGAAGTTGGTTTAGTGGTGGACTTGGCAGTTTGGTGTTCATAGTTGGACTTGATGATCTTAGAGGTCTTTTGCAACCTTAATAATTCTGTGATTTCAACTGAACCTGTATTTCTGTAACTTGCATATAGTGTGGTCATAGGAGAGTTTAGGAAGATTTATCTGTAAACACAGACAGTATTTGCAGACAGAAATAAATGCCTAAATGAGAGTTTTGTGAAGTTTAGTAAATACTGGTGATAAATGGAAATATTTGGGAAAATTGTGGAAGTTTGGAGAGGAGCATTGTAAACAGTCACATGATGTGCAGCTCAGGTGTCAAATACCACATGTATCATACTAGTAGTTTTTTGGCCTTAAGTGTTGGACAAGTAATATGTATTTGTTTATATAACATAGGCCTGTGATAGACTTAGAGGCACACTATCAAAGATCGTTGAGATGCCCTGAAAGATCAAAGAAGAGTGGTAAATTATGGTTGAGCAAACCCCTGAAATAGAGGTGCAAATAGCAGGCTGAGTGATCCTCTAACATGGACTGAGCTCTGCAGTGCCTACATCCCTGCTTGTGTGTCTCTGCCCAGGTGCTTCAGGCCCTGGTTGGCCAGGTAATGAGAATAAATTTATTCTTTGCATTTCCATCTGTGGTTTTGTGGTTGTTCCTGTGTCCTGACTGTGCCCACTCATGCAAAAAGTCCAAGCGAGGATTGTGATTATAAATAACCGCAATACCACCTGGGTTGGCCCTAGTTGTTCTGCCTTACTGTTGCAGGGTGCCTGAGCTGCTTGACAGAATATCTTGAAACCATCACTCTTTTTTCAAGAAAAGCTGAAATTCATGGCTGTATACTGCACAGCACTGCACTGTAAAAGCAGTAGTTTAAGAGCTGATTGATAAGTACATTAAACATCCATGCAGCAAGAGTGAACTGGCCTGTAGGAGAAGGCAATCTCACTTTGATACTATCATGAAATACATGGGCTTAGAATTATAGAATTGTTTAGGTTGGAAAAGACCCTTAAGATCATTGAGTTCAGCTATAAACCTGAGTGCCAAGTGGACTGTGAAGAAATAGCCTAAGATGAACTCATGGGACAGATAGGTTTATTTGAAAGGTTTCTCTGTCTATGATACCAGGAAAACAGTATCATAAACTGTGTTAAGGGACATGAAATATTAGTATACTCTGTTAAATGCGAGTGCTTTTAATTTTTTTAAATTGTGATTCCTGTTCACAGTTATGGTTGTTGATACTATTTCAGCAACATCTGTTACAACACTGTAGTTGAAGTAGGACAGAGTAAGAGAAACGTCTGGCTTTCAAAAGAAATGGCATAAATAAAAGGAAAAGATCAGCAACAATAAACCTTCATATTTCATCTGCTACTAAAGTAGCTCTTGTAGCATCAAAATGCTGAATTAAGCTAATAAACAAAAGTGTATGTCTAGGAACTGAATCTAGATCTCTGGAGCTTCAGTCTGGTGCGTTTTTGTTGGAATATTATTTCTCTGTGTTAAATACTTTTGTATCAAAGCAACTTGGAAAACCTTTGTTTAAGCTAGAATGTTTGTTTTCCTGCAGACATCTCAGGAAATGGATGGTAACACCTTTAAGCACATCAAAAAAGGCTGAAATTCCAGTCTTTCAATCCTAGGAAAGTCCAGCCAGCTCATTCTGTGTAGCAAAACTTCTGTTTCCAGATTTGAATTTAGAAATCTATGGCACTTGATGAGAGAAGCAAGTGGCTTTGGTTATTTTTGGTTATTTTTGAAACTTCTGTATTGCAGAGTAAGATCATGTGGCACATATTTCTCTAGGATCATTTCAGTAGGTTTTCACTGATTTTGTGGAGTTTTCCTAGTTTCTCCCCACAGATATTCTGACCTGAAATAGCTGCTGAAGTTGTTGGGACACAGAAAAAGAAACATTTAGAGAAGAGGGGAGAGGGTGAGAGAATAGAAGTTGATATTATGATTATAAAGCACTTAATTTGCTTGAAAAATTTCATAAATAGGTTATAAAAATCTTGTTCCATAAGGATCCAGCTCTAATAAGGATCACAACAGATTTATTGCCTTTAGTTAGTGGAGAGGCATATATCAGAATCTGTGGCTTGCTGTGAACAGGCATGTCCCTGGTTTGGATCTTCACCTCTGACACTGAGACCACCTTTGCCTTAGTCCTTTGCAAGCTGTTTGTCTTGTTTCGATTTCCAGAAAGTAGAGATAAATATTTACTTTTGTGCTGAACAGGCATGAAATTGCTAATTCTTTTCAATGTACTGAAGATGAAGAGTTTCCTTCATAAGGGATTTCATACATTTGGTTACAAAATATTTGAAGTGTGTGCAAGAAGAGCATGATATAATGATGGCATTTACATGCCTGTAGTGTGTCTGCTGTGCTTTATAGAGTGCTAAAGCAGGGTACTGACATGGTACATGAGGAACTGCCATGGTGCTTTCCTGGGAAAACCTAGTTTGGGTAAAGTAGTACAGATACCAGCTTCCTTTATCTTCAATATGATGGTGAAGCTTTGGGAGACTTCATGTGCCAGCATATACTGTTGCATTTTGATTTGAGTGAAAGTTCAAACAAAGTTTAGAGGAGGATCAAAACTGCTTGCTTATCTGCCTCCAGCTGATCTCATCCTTTTGAAGTGCATCTAAAATTAATGTGTGTCCTTCACTGAATTCTCTTCTAAAATATGCAGCTGTGTGGAATAAGTAGATAGGACTATAAATGCCTCATATCAGAGTTTCACCTGTAAACTGGCAACATTGAAAACCTGATCAGACACTTGAAGCCCTAGGATTCCCATAAACTATGTTCTTACTAGATGAGAGGAAGACTGAGTTTTCAATCTCAATTAAATGCTTACTATTTTTTGAAGTAATAGTGGGTGTGCTTTAGGATGCTTTCACCACAGCTATGGTTCAGTCTTGCTGATAAATTGTCTAAAGGTGGCACTTAGTTCTAAAAAGAAAAAAAAAAGGCATATAGTAATGTCAATATTTTTTAATTCGCAAGGCAAAGTAAAGCTAATCTTTATGGTTTTTACCTTTGCTTTGTCGAATTGTGTAGGAGACTGCATGTTCTTCTAGTGTGTGTGATAACTCTCACTGTATCACTTGCCCTTATGTTAAATGAGCTTTCACATGTTAGTAACAAAAATAAACGCTGTCTTAAAACAGATTTCAGATCTACCTGTGCATTTATTTTAACACTGCTGATGACCTCTAGAAAAGGAAATAAAATAATTCAGGAAATTTTTAATCATGTATACCCTTAAATCACTATTACAAGTGTTGTGGTTCAAAATCCAGAGTGGCCTCCATGGGAGATCATGTTTGAACTTAAATAAATCACTGACACTGGAAATGCAGAAAACATGCTTGCACCAATTATTTCAAGTTCTGTGGGTTCTGCGGAACCTGTGAGAAAGTCATGGACAGCAGTACTTTTCCTATTTTTCTTAGAATTAAACTACAAAGCATTTTATTCTGCAAGATACACAGTATATGGCAAATACCAAAGTAAGGTGGTAGGTCACTTGGTGATATATAATAGGAAGGAATGCAGAATGCATACTGTGAGAAATATAAGCTTGGGCGAAAATCACTTTAGGCAGTTTAATCTGACTGTGATTTGAACCTGAACGTTTTGTGATCCACCTGCTTAACTTCCTTTTCTTTTACAGCTGGAACAAATACAATAGTAAACCTGACTTTTATGTCCTTTTCAGTTTGAAGTGTGGACATTATAAAACACAAAAGTCTATTCGTCGTTGTTTGCTTGTACATTTTATTTCAGCTGTTTTCTACATTTGCTTAGCTGGACTCTTTTTGTCTGACTTGTAGGTCTTTGAAGAAGAGCACCATATCTTGTACTTGGACCATGGTGGAGTAATTGTGGCTATCAAAGACACCTCTATCCCTCTGAAAATACTCAAGTAATCCTACAGTCAATTAGAGTAGAGCTATTGTGTATTCAAGACCTCAGGCAAAGTTCAGAATTAAAGATAAGCATTTCAGTGTGATTTTGTATGAAACACAAGTGGAGACAGCTTAATTTAACATTCATTAAGTCAACAAAATGCAGTTGGATGTTTTCTTACCAATTATTTCATGATTCTAAAAGTGCCAGGGCATAATGCATTAATCATAATAAAATTTTTGTGCACCAGTGTAGTCTTTTTGCCTAAAAGTTTATTCTGGAACACTGCAATGCAAACCATATTTGGCATGATTGTTAACTGCTACTGGCTGACACCAGCAGTACATGTCAATGGTGCTCAACCTATGATGCATATGTGGCTTAGATATGCAGTCAGGAAAGTTCATTGACACTGTAATCTGATTTACATTAATACTGTAAATCTCCATCCTCTCCAAGGGCCATGGTGAAACAAATGGGAGAATAGCCCTGAGTTGCTCTGGCAAGAGCAATATAATACAGACCTTGGGACCCAAAAGGCAAAGGACTCGTGTGCACTTATGAGCCCTGTAATATGGTCTGGCAGAGGCACAGTTCAGCTGAGAAATGCATGCACAAACTGACTGTAGTGTGCACAGATCCTGACACAGAGTGATAATGCAGCAAATGGCCTTCTCAGCTTCTTTGGCTTGGAGTGGTTTGCTGCAAAACATAAAATAGCACGGCAAAGTATGGTAACCTTATAGAAAGGCATGCAGAACTATGATTTTCAGCATAAAAAACTGTAAGAGATCTTTATGACTTGTGACTGGGTTCATTTTTGCGGCATTGTATTGCATACACTAATAGGAACCTGGTTAGCTAGAATGAGTCATCATTAACCTACTATCCAAAAGACCTGTAGGAAATGTACAGAAGAAAAGAGATTTTGATTCATAAATTTTGGGTGCACAGAATATTTGAAATATGTTTGTTTTGTTGATTCATCAGCATCTTTTGCAAATATTTAAGTGGAGGGCCATCATCATCTTGTTGCCTGCAGTTACTGCACCTCCCATATATTTTAGCAGTTGATATCTTTTGCCTCTCGTGTTTCACTGACCTCTGCTTAACAGGTCTCTAACTCAGAGACTACTAGAAAGAATGAAGTGTAAATTGACTCGCTTTTGCACCTACAAACTACTAAGATAGTTTGTTGACAGAGCTCAGTTTTTATCTTCATGAGAATTTTTATTGTTGTGACAAATTTATTATGTGCCTTCTCATAAAGATGTGAACCCCTGGATATGTTGCTGAAAAAAAAAAGTCACATTAATATGATACACTGTCTAGGCATGTTGTATTTTTGTGATCAAGCATCCTAGGCTTTAGTAGCAAGGGGATTTATTTTTTTTTAAATTAAGTGAATTCTACTTTGTATAGTAATAGTTGGAAATGAAAACCATTTCTGCTTTTTTACAGGTTCAGCATAGATGAAGGCCAGACTTGGAGCACACATAATTTTACCAGCACTTCAGTCTTTGTAGATGGATTACTTAGTGAACCTGGAGATGAGACACTGGTCATGACGTAAGGTTTTGGTTTAGTCTCTGTTCTCAGGGCTCTCTCTGCTTATGCACTTGAGCATATTTTCAGTTGTACATGTTTGAGATAGTCCTTGAGTCAGTGGCTTTTGCTGCTTGTAGTCACACAGACTCTTACACTGATGTCCAAACTGCCCTGGTATGTAATCCGACTTTGAAATTATCTGAGTGCAGTATTTCAGATTGTAAAGAAGTAATATATTCATATGAAATCTTTCAAAGCTACTATCAGGGAGAGTGGAATACAAATCTGAAAAATGTAGGGAATGTAGGGAAAGGAATAACTATTTCTTCCATTTTCTTTTCCTATAGATTTTTAGTCAGACATGAAAATGTTAAATATCTATTGTCTTCACAGTGTAAGCAACTATATTGTTGTCTTAGTAACTAACATCACAGTACTTTGTGTAACCAAGCACTGTGCTAACAAATGCTTGTTTTTATTCTGTGCAGTGACTGAGGCAGATGCTGTGAACAGAGTTAAAAATAGCCAAATTCTGCAACTCAGGCTGCTGTTTATCTTTTTCCAAAGGCCAGGGACATCTGGATCTGAGCTGCATGTTTTGCTCCATTATGACAAATGCTAATATTTTAGAGGTTTCTGAGTAAGAAACACCTGTCCAGTTAGGAAGAAAAGCACATCTGGCTGCAGCCAGAAAGAGGAATGCACTCAGAGATGTGCAGGTTGTTGTATGTGCTCCTATCACAGCAGCTGGTGCGATCCTTTATATTGGAGCTCAGTGTGTTCATGCCAAGGTTTTTCTCCTAGGAGTTACAAATAGAGCTGCCTTTGACCAGTAGCATTTTCCCCAGGGAAAAATAAATTAATAGCCCAATGTGCAGCTGTGTAAAGAATCCTCAGCAAAACAGAAATCCTACCCAAGGTACTTAAAAGCATTGTGCCAAGTTCATAATGCTGTACTGCACAGAGGTGAATTTGGACTCTTAGTTATGACTTTCTTTCTTCACTGGCTCATTTGTCTTCTATTATATATCTATGACCTGAGAAGAACAGTATTATCCCACCATCTTCCCCTTTTCTCAAGCACTGGTTTATTTATGGTATGATATATACCACATGGCAACACTTATGTCTCTGAATGAGGGATTTCCATTGATTTCAGTAAAAGCAGAGGGATCAAAAGCTTATCCTAAACTGTACTTACTGGCCGATAAAATGATGTGTGATGACTGCATGTTCTGGGTTGGGTTTTTTCTTATTAAGTATCAATAAAACCATTGATTCTGTAAAGATGTGTTTAAATATCTGGCTGAATGGACTAGAGAGCTCTTGTAAAACACAATGCCTTTTTAAAATCATCAATCTGAAATATATAAAACTGTATCTAGATTTGGTACATGGGCTCAGATTGACAAAAAAGCATTATGTGACTCAAGTATTTCTAAAGACTCCAGCATCTCAGTGTCAACTTTGTAGGATCTTACTTTTTAGCTAGTTCTAGAGAACATGAAGGACATAAAACACTTAATATTACAGACTGGCCCTGAAAATACTGGCAACCTTCCTACCAGACTCTAAAGATAATGAGAAGAATAAACCTGCAGTATGTGTTTCGTTGATGCTGTTGTATCGGCTTCCTTGTCTCTCCTGCTGCTTTTGATTGTGTTTTACCTCCAGGGTGATGTTGTCAGCCCAGTGGTGCTCAGTCTGACTTTGTGTCAAGACCTTTTGTGGTTCTGTCTGGCTTAGTTCATTTTTTTCTGAAAATTTATTCTTGTACTAAGTTGTTGTGCTTGACTTATCTACAGTGATTTGCTGGGTTTGAATGATGTCATCCCTTAATACACACTCCCTGGAAAAAACAAAAATCAACTATGCCATATTGTCCATTTTATTATATTAAAATTTTCTGAGTAGAGCATGGTGAGATGAACTTGTGTATAGTAGTGGAAATAAATTAGTATTGTCTTTCACCTTGAGGAATCCCCAAATTCATTACTAAGGACTTAGTGTGACATTTTTCAGTAGTATGGGAATTTGATTTTCTCCCTTTAGTAAGAAGTGGTTTTGAATAAAGACTTTGAATAGAGTCCAATGTCAAAATCTGCGTAAATTAGAAGAGTGAGCACATTTCTGAAGTGGGAAGGTAATAACTGAAAAAGTCTACAGGAAAACTGAGGGACAGACAGTATTTTATTTAAACCTTCTAGAATAAACTCATAAAGGAGTCAAAGAGTATTTTGCTTGTACAGAAAATTACTGTTACTGTTGGGTAAAGTCCTGATTCCACTGAAGTGAACTTGGGGATTTCCTTCAAGATTTTTAATTTGTATTAAAAGAAAAACAAATTCATAAAAAGATGATCTGGGAAAGATATCAACATAAGATAAGATAAGATATAAGATATTAGGCTGTCTGTAAGAGATTTCTCATTCTCCAGCATGATGTCTGGGATTTTGACCTGACTTGGAATTGATTTGTATTTGAATTTTCAGTTCTGTCCTAACTTATCCAGTCACAGAATCATAGAATCACAGAATTGTTTGGATTGAAAGGGACCTTCAAAATCATCTAGCTCCAGTGCCCCTGTCCTGGGCAGGGACACCTTCCACTAGACCAAGTTGCTCAAAGCCCCATCCAACCAAACCTTCAACACTTCCAGGGATGGGGTATCCACAACTCTGGGCAACCTGTTTCAGTGTCTCTCCATCCTCCCATTAAAGAACTTCTTCCTAGTATCTAATCTCAATCTACCCTCCTTCAGCTTAAGGCCATTCCTTCTTGTCCTATTACTACATGCCCTTGTGAAAAGTCCCTCTCTAGCTCTCTTCTAGGTTCCTTTCAGCTACTGGAAGGTGCTGTAACATCTCTCTGGAGCCTTCTCTTCTCGAGGCTGAACAACCCGAAGTGAGCCTGTGTTCTTAGGAGAGGTCCCTCAGCCCTCTGATCACCTTCATTACCCTCCTCTGGACTTGCTCCAGCAGTTCCAAGTCCTTATGTTGGAGACCCAAGAGTTGGATGCAATACTCCATGTGGGGTCTCACAAGAGCAGAGCAAAGGGGAAGGACCACTTTCCTCAACTTTCTGGGTGCACTGCTTTGGATGCAGCTCAGGATGTTGTTGTCTTTCTGACCTGTGTGTTGAGTTTCTTGTAAAGGAACACCCTCAAGTTTTTCTCTTCAAGTCTGCTCTCAGTTAATTTTCCACTCAGCCTGTGTTTATGCTTGGGACTGCCCCAACCCAGGTGCAGGACCTTGCACTTGGCCTTGTTGAATTTCATGAATTCTACACAGGCTCTCCTCTGAAGTCTTGTCAAGGTCTTTCTCGATGACATCCCTTTTCTGATTCTGTTGACCTCATGACACAGTTTGGTGTCATTGGCAAACATGCTGGAGGTGCACTTGATCCCACTGTCCATGTTGCCAGCAAAGATGTTGAACAGCGCCGGACCCAATATCGACTCCTTAGGAAAGACACTCATCACTGTTTTCCATTCCAAAATAAAGTGGTCTGGTAAGCTTTACTGAAGAAGCAGGGGAATGTGAACCTGGTTGTGTCAAGTCTTCATCTTACAAAGTTTTGTGCTTTCTCCAAAACAGAGAAGAAAACCAAATGTTGACTTGTCAAAAGTTTTCATAAAACTGAGTTGTCACCTGCCAGTCAACATTAATCTAAATCATTCCTCCAAATGCCCTGCAGTATTCAAAATACTTACACACAAATGCCAAGGAAAATATATTTTATTCCATTGTGCTTTGCAAAAGACCTAGTTAAGATTTTTAGGAGTTTCAAGTGTTAAGATATTCAAAAACTTTAGGAAACTCATTCTGTGTAAAAATCAAACTCTAAAGAGACCTACTTAGAAGTTTTAGGAAAGAAAAATAATAAAGTATTCATAAAGATTGGGAGAGTTGATCTATGTGGAAATTAATTTCTAAATGTAGAGCTCAAATCCACTATTTATTGCTAAATGAATAAGTTGGGTTTGCTAAGAAAATTCCTCAACTAATTGATATATTTTAATCAAAATAGCATATGATCTAGTAGGTTTTATTTTGTTCTAAATTCTGTAAGAATGAAAGTTACTGCAGCCCACTGTTATACTTAACAATATGTGATATTTGGGAAAAATTACTTAATAACACTGGATTGAGCAATGGCCTAACAGTGCAAAAGGAAGGATTTTTGTGTGTCTGAAGTACTGATGTTCCTCTTCAGAGGAAGTAGTTAATGTAATGAAAGTTCCAAGCCTATTAAAATTGCTTCTAAATCACATTTCAGCTTCTGGGAGTGTTTCCCAAACCAGGTCATTTAGATTGCAGTATAAACCCAGTAGGCACAATAACTGTGGTACTGCAGTCCATGGCCCCTTTTAAAAGGCCAATAAGAGGTTACATAAAAGGACTGCTTTTCTTTATGTCAGGTAGAATCAAAATCTTCCTCATGGGTAATTGTATTTTTTCCAGAGGGATATTTTTTCTAATGTCTTGTTGAGTAGCAACTTAAGATGCTGCTGGGAACTTTATGACATCTCTGAACTGAAGAACTCCTGCATGCATGTTTTTCTGTCTCAAAAGTCCATTGTTGCTTCCCTTTTGGGTTACTAGGCAATAATGGAAACAAGAGGATAGTCTAGTTTAAAATTGCTCAAAACCAGGTGGATACTAACACGTGTTAGATATTAGGAAGAGCCATCTGGATTTTTGCAGCCGTTTATTCTGCTAAGAATGTCAACCTCACCTTTAACAAGATCGATAACATTCAACATTACATGTACTCTGTGGAACTTATTGTGCCATGCATGGCAGCACACTACCTTTCCTGTTGTCTTTGAGTATCTTACTGGCAGGAGGTACTTCTTTGTGTTGTGAATTCTTCACTGCTAACTCTCATACTGCAGCACTTAAAAAAAGTAGATAAATGGTAGATAAAGCCTGATTATGTAAGAGAATAGCTGACTTCCCAAGGCAAATTCTAGGTTTTCTGTGTAGCTAATTAGTCTTTTGTATGAGAATAATTGCTCAGTTATTCTTCTCTCTGCATGAGAAGGAATATATGTCTGTCAACAGATGGAAGAAATGTGGTGAAAAAAAGCATTGAAAAAGCAAACTTGCTCCTCTGCTCCAATGTAGGTATCAGCTCATCCCGGGGTACAGGTGCCTATTTAGTAGCAAGTCTACTGCTTTTGCTGTCATCTCTGTGGACACAGATGCAGCAGAGCAAGTCTGTCCAGTGTAGTGTCACTGCCAAACTGTGGCCTTGGAGCCAAGATCTGTTTCTTCCTCTGCTCAAAAGAAGTTCAGTGGGTGAGGTTTTGGGTTTTTTTTTTTCAATTTCTTTCATAACATATTCAGAAGCATGGGAACATGATGCTTTCAGTGTCACTCTAGAGCCCATATTTAGAACATTTTTACAGCAGACCCAGTAATACATTTGAGTCAGATGAACTGAAAAGTTAGGAATCCATGTTCTGTAAGAATCTGTTGTCAACTATCCTTATTTAAAGGAGAAGGACAGGAAAAGGGTGACAGATGACATTTTTATTCAGAATAGTCTTTGTGTCATTTTGAGCCCCTGTCCTCAAGTGTCTGAAGCTGTAACTTCATTTCTACTTTACTTTGTATTTCAGATAAATAATTATTAGAAACTTAGACAACAATTAATTTTTTAAAACATTTTACTTAATTTTGGGCGGGGCCTTGAACCCTATTTTGCTATAATTTGCTCTCAAAATGAAGGAGCCATAATTTAGGTGACTGTAGGCTCAAACTCTAGCTCTGTTAGATGAAGTCTGAATGAAGAATTTCTAGTTGTGACAAAAGAGACACGGTTCTTTAATATGTGAAGAGGAAAAGAAGTATTAGCTAAGGAATTAATTCTGAAATTTTGTAAGTATCACACATTAATTTGATCTTTAAGTAAGATGGCAGCAGAGAGTTGAATGAAGCAAATCTATCCTCTGCAGTATCATATGTTTGTCTTTAATCAGTTTTGTTCACTATCTACTTGGTATTTACTTCTGCATAAAGCACCAGGCCAGGCATTCTCTCTGCAATTTCTTCCAAACAGCTTATATGTTAAAAAGTTGTTCTTGGACAGGAACTTACCAAATAGATGCAAAA
>VXBX01009003.1:594316-667871 GCA_013400415.1 Scytalopus superciliaris
AAACATTCAAAAAAAAAAAAAAAAAAAAAAAAAAAAAAGAATTTGAAGGTAATTCACAAAGATTATGGAACCACTGAACTTTGAGAAGACCCACACCCTGCTCCTCCCTAGCACTTCTCAGAACCTAAGTATTCATTTCCGTTCTTTTTTCCCAAATGATCTGAAATCAAGACTTTTGGCATTAAAGAATGAATGACAATTACCAGTTTTTGGGAGCAGGAAATAATGAAAAAAAAGATATTTTGGTTCAATTTCAACTAAATTGTTTCCTCCCCTCATTTTTCACTTTGGCAGCCAAAAAAAAAAAAAAAAAAAAAAAAAAGAAAAAAAAAAAAAAAAAAAAAGCTGAAACAAAAACGAACCAAAACAAAACCCCCAGGCTAACCAAAAAAACCCTGCTCTTCTCTTCAGTGCATTAAGTATATGCATGTGTTTGTAGTTTAAGGCATTTAAATCAGAAATGCCTCAGTATATTTACACATGATCTGTTGTGTACACAAGTATTTTTTATGTGCAGTTGCTTTATGTAGGCAGGTGTCTACTTTTGCACATGGAAGCATTCATCATTTCTGTAGCTGCAATTTAGAAAGGCCACTGAAATGTGACCTCTGTTATGTTCTTTTGGGGAATTAGAAAAATATGCTGAATTATAATCTTGATGTATAACATACTGCAGCTTGAATCATACATTGCTTTCATCTATTTTACTAGTATGGACCCTTTGACTTAGGTTTTTGTTGATTTCACAATGATGTAAAGGAAGCAAAGACAACTGCTGGAAGGAGAGATTCACCTGTTTTTTTTCTTTTTTGAAAATAGTAGGCTTTAAATATCATTATAGTATGTAGTCATGGCTAACCTGCTCTGCCAACCCATATCCCCTTGGAAAATCTTTCATTAATAATGTTACTTCTGTGAGTTAAGGAGGACACTACCTGTTGGCAGTGGCTACACTAATGTACATCCTTCCATGTCATGACTTCATCGTTTTACTTCCTCATCTGAGTAATTTCTGCACAGATTTTGGCATGTGTCTTGCTGTATGTTTAAAGGCACTGTAATAATATGAACTACAACAGGCAGAACACAAAGGAGATTGTCACATTTATTTGCTTTTTCAGTGACATTGTCATCATTTGTAGTAATGGTCTAAGAGAGCAAAGGATTCAGCTCTTTGAATTCACTATAAATTGACATGAGACTTCTAACACACTCGTCCTTTTATGTAGAAGACAACTGAGGAAGTTGCTGCTGTTTAAATGCGAATGGCCTCTGATATCTAGTGAACTGTAAGGTAGACTGAGTATTTAATCTGAAATTGCAATTGTGTTATAAAAATTATCAGGGAAGTCTGACAGTTTAAAAATATTTTAACAATACAGTAAATTCACTGATAATTGTATTTCCTACTAATATGATTTACTACAAGGAAGAAAGCCTCATATGGGGAACAAGATATAAATATCATCTTTTAGCAAAGCTCTGCGATTGCTTGCATTTAAAGGGAGACAGAAAGAATTGTTAAAATAATTAACTAGCATCTATTGAGAGTGTGGTTTGCTTTCCCAGCTTGGTCACATACTCACTGTTAGATATTGAGGTTTAGATCCATAAAGAATTTCAGGTAGATGCTTGGTCATCTTTGCTTAGGTGCTGCCCAGAGGAATTTAGTCATTGTATCCAAGATAGAGCCATTGAGATTGCTCATATCATCTGTATGGAGGGTCCTCAGTTGACCCTGTTTCAAATCCTGGGTTTTATTGTCAGCAACTCTATACACTTGAAGGCTCTTCAAAAAAACTTGAGGTCCTGATCCACCCCTAACTGGCCTGTCAAGTCAGCAAGGTGCATCAACAGGGCAGTACAGGACTGTGCAGACACTGCTACCTTAACAGCATCCTGTTTGGAACATCACAGTTGATGACAAAGTCATATAGAGGAGAGCAAAAGCCAATGCAGCACTTGGGAAATTAAAGCAGTGAGTCTAGAATGAAAGAGGCTCCTGATTGCAAGCAAAGCCACTAGTCTTCAGTATGACTGCAAAACTTTCATAATTTTTGTAGCTATGTTAAACATCTGAATATATTCTGAATGTGCTGCCTTTGTGACCTTGGCGGAAAAATACTGCAGGATCACTCTCGGCACTCTGAGGTCTTTGAGTGTTCTCAGGTATTCATGAGTAAAGCAAAACTTGTAGGTTCAGCTGTGCTCCTCTGAGGATCCAGACAAAAGGCTCCTCAAAGCTGTTTTCTTTGTCTAGAGACAATATGGCTAACAGCTCAAAGGTAAACCACCACAATGCTACAAAAGTTGCTCAAGATGTGTCTTTATATATATACTGAGATCCACAATATGTGAGTCTCTAGTTAAAATCCATCTGCTCTGGCAAAGAATGTTTTGATGCTATGAAAATCTGTGTACAAAATCCTGAAGAACACAACAGAAAAGCTGAAGAGGAAGGCAAGCGTAGTGGTTATAAAAAGCTATGTCTCTGACAGCCAAGATGAGCAGTGTGTTGTCAAAATCGGGCTCATTTCTCCTGCATGAAGTCATACAGGCTGAGTGCTTACCTGATGATCTTTGAGAGTCTCCATTATCAGCACCCTCGTAGCTGCAGTTACCCGTGTTGCAAGTGACACAGACAGCAGGTGACACAACTATTACTGCTCATCTGAACCAGGAGTATCTATCGAATACATGCTCATCTATTGAATAGAAATGTGCATTTACTGGAAAAGATTATCACTGGATATAATTTCTGTTAAATTAGCTCCCCCTGATTATGAGCTTTATCAGGAACAGAAATAACCAGCAATCCTCCAGCAAATAGTTTAAATGAGTTAGCTTAAAAACTGCATTAAACTGTCTTATCTATCAAATGATGCAATCAAATTAAAAAATTATGTGCTCATAAATGAACTAGGAACAAATGTAGAAAGTTGTTATGGCAACTGAAACACTGAAGTTAAAATTATGGATACCAAATTCTTGCAAATAAAAGTAAATTAATTTCCAAGGTAATTGGAATTTCTTCCAAAAATTATTTATCACAGCATCATCCTTTATAGTTTCAACAGAATTGATTTGATGGCTTTCTAATGTAATATAATTAATCAAGAGGAAGGTTTTAGTAGCTTATGAATTACTATCCTGATATATAACTTCTAGTCATCAGTTACACTTGCTGCACCATTCTAGTTTTTTCCATTCGTATGATTTTATTCGACATATATATTTTGCACCTGAGCAATTAGGTTGTGATTGCTGTTATGAATTACTTTATTACAGTTCATATTTTTGTCTAATCCATTGAATCCTACTTAATACTTGCCTTTGCTACTTTGAAAAAACACTTCTTTTCTTATTATAGTGATATTTGGTGATCCATTTAAATGCACTCATCCAATGTGTCTGCAAAACTCTCTCATCTATAGAGCAACACGTGCTACTGCAGCACAGCATTAATAATCATTAGGCTTTTTTTTCCACACAGTTTGCTAAACTGGATGCATGTAAAGTGCTGAATTCCTTAGGAAATCTACCTTATGAATTACAAAGCTGTATGACTGCATTTTTAATGGAGTTTCTGTACTGGAGCACTTTTTTGCATCTCAGGGATTTTACTTAAGGCAGAGAACGGCAGAATCAGTGGTGCAGTTCCTGTACTCTGTCAAAGCCTGGTTTTCAGTCTGTAGAATCAGAACAGCCATAGTGGAAATTATGGGGGNTTTTGTTTTGTTTTTTTTTTTTTTTTTTTTTTTTTTTTGGTTTTTTTTTTTTTTTTTTTTGGGTTTCTTTTTTTTTTTCTTTTTTTTTTTTTTTTTTTTGCAAGAGGCTGGACCAACAGGCAGAAAAGTTATTTCTATCTTCTGGTAAAAATCCACAGAGGAGAAGGTTGCAGTTCACCTACTGCAGCAGTGCCTTTGCTGTATGCACATGTAGTTTGTACATAGCTTCTGTATTGCTCTAGATTTTGCATAATTCTGGAATAATTTCTATGATTATTCTATCATTATAGGATGTGGAATGTGGCAATATTCATCTAATTTATCTAATCTCTATCTGTAATCCTGATGTTTTCTAATTTCTCATTCTGGTGGGGGAGAACAAACAACCCCAATATCTTGTACTGTTACCTCTACTGAATTCTAGAATCATAAAATTGTTGAGGTTGGAAGAGATCACAGGAGGTCTTCTGGTCCAATCCCTCTGCTCAAGCAGACCCACCGCAAGCCGATCACACAGACCCGTTTCCAGGTGGCTTTTGAGTATCTCCAAGGATGGAGATCCACAACCTCTCTGGGCACCTGTGTCAGTGCTTGAGCACCCTCACAGTAAGAATGTTGTTTCCTGTTGTTCAGAGAAAGCCTGCTGTGTTTCAGTTTGAGTCTGTTGCCTCTGGTCCTATCACTGTGCACCACTGAAGGCAACCTGGCTCCATCTTCTTGCACCTTCCCTTCAGGTGTTTATAGACATTGATAGATGCCCCTGAGCCTTCTCTTCTGCAGGCCAAACAGTCCCACTTCTCTCAACGTCTCCTCATGGGAGAGATGCTCCAGCACCTCCAGCACCTTCACAGCCTTTTGTTGGACTCCCTCCAATCTTTTCAGCTCTCTCCTGTACTGGAGAGTCCAGAACTGGACCCACTACTCCACATGTAGCCTCACCAGTACTGAGGAGGAGGAATTAAGAACTGTGTGGCTGTATCTTTTAGATTAATTTATCCTTGTCCTTCCTCTTTCTTGCCCTTCCTCCAAGTCTCTTTGAAGATAGCTCTTCGCTCTATAACAAGACTCTGAAAACATTTTGTTGTACTTCTCAGCTTTATCTTTTCCAGAGAAAAACCCAATTCTTTCAGTCTTTCTTCATTGATTACATTTTTTAAAGCAGCTTATGAATAATTTTGCCCCTGTTCAAATTCATTTTTATTGGATGTGTAAATATGCATATAATATCCAAAATTAGACATGGTATTTTTCCAGAGGCTTCAAGATGCCAAGTTTATAAAAATAATTAGCTCCATGTCTTCTGTTTTCCAGTTCTGAATACGACCTAGAATTAGTCTTTCTTATTTTGCAGCAACACTGCCTTCTTGTTTTAATTTCCTTGAGTTCCTCAAGTCTTTTATTCAATATTTGAAAGTTTTTTTTTTCCATCATGGTTTTGCATGTGAGTTTGTTGGGTTTTTTTTCCATAGAAGTACTTTTTGCACTTGATTTTGGAGTATTTCATCATATTGATTTCTGAGCATTGCTTCCATCAGTCAATGTCTGCTCCCTTCCTTCTGCGTTATCTGCAAAACTTTTTTGTGTTTCTTATTTGATCATGAGCATTAATGAAAATATTGACTGTGAACCCATCATATCTTTGTGATACATATCTCAAAATATTCCCTGCTTGATAACTGCCTTTTGAAAATGGATTCTTCTAATTGCATATGTACTCACATTCCTCTTCACAATGATTTTATCAGCATTGATGTTTTCTGTTTTTACATAGAGACAGTGTCAGCAAGAAATGTATAACTGTTTTAGCAAAGGTCAAAATATGCTAGATTTTCTCCTTTCCTTTATCCACTAAGCCAGTTACCCTGTAAAAGGAGGAAATTACATTAGTTTGACATGATTTGGTTTTGACAAATCCATGGTAGCTGTTTGTTATCATTTTAATTATCTCCAAGGTGCTTAGGAGTAGATAGCTCAATAATTTGTGTGGTATCTTTGTAGGTATCAAAATTAATTCTGTAACTCTCTGAGCTCCACTTTGCTGTTTTATATCTATGGTTATATATACACACATATGTGTGTGTTTATTTATACATATAGGAAACATATTTCAGATATCATTAATAATAGTTGAGAAATTATGTTTTATGCTCTCAGGAGAATTTCATTATTCTGTTCTGTCTTGAACTCAAACCACCATCTCCTTTTTTCTCCTTTCCTGAATTATCTGCTTGAGATAGCTAACATGAATGAAGAAAATTTCATTTCTTCTGTACAAAATACTTCTCTTGAGGCAGGAGTGAAGCTTTAACAAGACTTGGCTCCTTGCACTTGAACATATTTGTTGATAAATGGGTTAGTAAAAGAAATGTAATAAATTTGTAAAGTTTTGTGGTGTCTAGAGAAGCATTCACTGAGGTAGGTAGTTGCATAAGCACATGATGAAGTCTGCCTTATGTTAGTACCTCTTATGGAGAAACAACAACTTTAAATAGAGGTACAGGTATTTAGCAAGCGAAAGACACCTCACATCTGTCAGCAAACCCAGTTATATTGAAACAGGCATTGTGGAAAAAGCATAAGACCAACTAAGCAGTCACTTTACTGAGTATGTAACTACCAGTGAATAAGATTGTATGGTAACAGCAGCTCTCAGGATCCAGCTGAACCAAAGGAACCAGATCCTTGGGTCTCAATGAGAGAAGTGGGACCACACACCTGTGTGCACATACAGCCAGTGGACTGAGCCACAGTTTTTAGTTTTTGTTGGTTACCTCTACTTCTGAGCCATCTATAAGAAATCTCAGAGCCTTACAAGAAAAGGGTAAGGCATACAAACTAAATGCATATGTTCCTGTTTGATTAAGTGCACTGCTGATGGTGTGGTTTCCTATGAGCAATATGGGCAATAATGTATCAATATCTATGTCTCTCTGCTATGGATGAGAAGCAAAGACACCAGAAAGGAAGGGAGGAAATCACTGTACAGCTGAACTATTTTTCAGCCTCTAGTAGACTTCAGACTCTACATCATTTACCAGGGGAAATGCCCAGTGTGTTGATGTTGCCTCTGTGCTGCAGAGAATCAACACACTTCAGGTCTACCCTAGTTCCCCTTTGAACCTGGTATTCAGGACAAGAGAAATGTCTGTGCAGCAGAACACTTTTAACAAAAACTGTACCATTCCTGCTGTGTCTGGATTTGGACAAAACTGAGGGCAAAACAAAAGGAATGAATTAGTTTGGAGAACGCTACTAAGGCTTGGAATATGAACTCTGTGCAGTATGAACTGCACAGAAATTGTTGGCTTTAGACTCAACCTTAAATTCTTTGGCAAGTAAGTCACATAAGCCTGATACAAACCACAAGTACATTTTACTTTTGCCCAAATAGAGTCTTTATCCTTTCTAATTTGTTGCTGGATGTCATACTTACCCATTTTGTTTTGGAAATAAAGATTCTGACTTAGAAAATGTTGGCTGCTTTGAAAGTGTAGCTTGGTTTTTAAAGACATGGGATTTCATTTTTTTTCCCCCACAAAATTGTGCAGTTTGTGGTTGGTTTTTGTTATACAGTGGACTATCTGAAATGAAAAGCAGGCTCTGAGTTCTTTGGCACAATGTGTAGGTGCAGTGTGTTCCTTAGAAATTATTGCTGTGAGTTTAATCAATAGTAAATTGCTATCTGAAAACCAAGAAATTAACAAAAATACAACAAAAACAACCGAAAAAGTTGCACTATAATCATAAGGAATGAGTGACAGAGCTGGAAATTGAATCTGGTGATTCTGGTTCTGCTTCCTGATGTGAGTTCCCTGTCAAAATCTGAAAGCTGTCTGTTTCATCTAGCAAGATAATAGACAAAAATATTGGGTTCCAAATTAGAAAAGGTTATTTCCAATTAAATTTCTGGATAATTTGCTAGGGAAAAAAATAAAAATCTGTAATATGCAAGCTGTATCTTTTAATTGTAAAGTTTCATATGCAATTGATACATTTCCTGACAAGACTCTTGATACACAAAGAAGAATGAAAGTGAAAGAAAAAATAAACTAGGACCTTTTAACAGAGAACTGTGACTGTGGAAAGGAAGATAGGACTGAAATTTTGAATCTCAAATTTATGTTGTTTGTTTGCAGTAAGAGTTTCCTTTTGTCTTTTTGTTCAGAGTCTTTGGACATATCAGCTACCGTTCGGACTGGGAACTGGTAAAGGTGGACTTCAGACCATCCTTCCCCAGGGAGTGCACTGATGATGACTATGAGTCTTGGGAGCTCACAAATCTGCAGGTATTCATGGTCTTATGTTAAGGGACACAACTTTCCATAGCTTTCAGATTCATATAGAGCTGTGTGCTAGGAAAATGTTTCCAAATTGAATTTGGATGTCACATTCCCAGCTTAGTCTCCTTATGTTGGTATTTGCTGATTTCACAATAGTTTAAAGTGGAAGAGGATTTTGTGTTCCTTTTGGTTGTGTGATCCATGTCCTAGGAAAGGTGGAAGTGTATCTGGTGGGTTGCCATAATAATAGGTGGTCCTGCTGGGTTGGGAAGCATATGCCATAAACTGAAGTGTGTAATATTGATTGAAACAATTTCAACATGCAGTCATGTTCTGCCAACTTCCTGACCACATACCGTACTCATATATAAATTGCCATAAGTAAAGTCCATTCCAGAAGTAATTTAGAATCTCAGTGGACCAATCATGTAATGGAGTCCAGTTGTTTTGGGCAATACCATTTCTGCAGTAATACATTAAGGCTGTGCTAATCCTGGTGTTCTGGCCAAATCCCATTTTGGGAAGCTAAATTCTCTGTACAATGTATTAATTAAAGAGACATATCTGAGAGGGTTTTTTATTAAATGGTATATGCTGTATTTATTCGTAATAATTCTGATAATTATGTTTTGCTTCTTCCAGTACTTTTGTTCTCCTGCTCTCTGCAGGGTTGGTTTATTTTTTGCATACTACTCTGTGTTACTCCAGCTCTCATTTTTTAGTTCTCACGCCTAATTTTACACTTCTTGTTTGGGACTGCTGTGTGTTTACAAAGAACGTTATGCAGATCTGAGCCTAAAGACTAACAGTATTTTGGGATATTGGCATTGAAATGTCTTTCAGAAATTAGAAACTAAAATGACTTTGACAGAGTACTTGCAGCTGCCCAATTACAAGTGGAGTGTGTGCAAACAGCCTTCATTCCACCTGTGTCCACATGGTTGGTGCTTCAGGTTGAATGCCAACATGAGACATGGTGATTTAGAGAGAACTTCAGCCACACTGAATGTTTAAATGGCCACTTAGAGCTTTGTGCCTGCATTGTGCACACATGAAACACGGGTTAGATTGTACTTGAATTTTCATGTACATCTTCGGATTTGTGCCCTGTAAGTATAGCCTGTTACAGCTGTGTAATGACCTCTTAGCAGACAGCAGTGAGTATGAGAGCTTTCTGTACATATAGATTTGGATATGAGAGAGTTGATAGAAGTTTATAGTGCTGGCAGCAAGGTCATCCTTTCTCAAGACAACATAAGGTCACGTCTGTGTGGTTCAGGTGACAGTGCAGTAAGTCCAATGCTTTGATACTCAGGGTGATCGTTGCATCATGGGCCAGCAGAGAAGCTTTCGAAAGAGGAAGATTTCATCATGGTGCATCAAAGGGAGAAGTTTCACATCAGCTCTCACATCCAAAGTTTGTGAATGTGTGAACTCTGATTTCTTATGGTGAGTGTGCCTGTGGACCTTTTGATTTATTGCTAGTGAGTAGTTACTTAGAGTTTGAGATGGGTTTATAATATTTTGCCCCTCTCCCCACATAGCCATGTATAAACAAGTAGTCAATGTATTATTTGAATAACAGCTTTCTTTTGCATTTGTTTAAAAAACATTGCCATGTTTAAGTATTTTCTTCACGTGACTAAACAAATCCTGATGTTTTTCTCTATTGATCAAGGCTTGGAAAATGACCATTGGATTAATTTAAAAAGGCAAGCAAACCCTTTCTGTTTGCAAACCAACCAAAAAAGGCAAAGAAATGTTTGGTCTGAGTGGCAAAAGAAACCTTTAAAAAACCTAAGGCACCAAGGGAGTTGATTTTGCAGAACTGACAAAGTAATTACAACCAGTTTTCCCCCCAAGTGCACAAAACTCGCACTGAAATTAGACTGTGAACAGAACTGGCTTCATCAATTTGTATGTTCATCTAGTAGAATAACACTACAAAAATTTATGTACTCTTAAAAACGTAGTCTCATCCACCCCGAATTAGATTGCTGAGTGAAGTGGGGATAGTAACACACTTGGTGTTGATGTTTTTCAGTGATTATGGGTTTGAGCGCTCTGCACCTCTGAAGTCGGAGTCTAACAAATGCTTTGCTGACTTTTGGTTTAACCCAGAAGCTCCTCCTGAAGACTGTGTGCTGGGCCAGGCATACACCAGCAGCACTGGGTAAGCTGGTTTTGTATTCAACTGCCTTGATGAGGCTTCCAAAGATGGGGAGAATGTTCTAACCAGTGGCCTCAAAAGTGATCTGAAAGAAATTCACATTTCAGTATCTAAAAGGAGACTACAAGAGAGCTGGAGTGGGGTTTTTTACAAGGGCATGTGATAGGGCAATGAGGAATGACCTAAAGATGAAGGAGGATAGGTTGAGATTAGATATGAGGAAGAAATTCTTTACTGGGAGGGTGGTGAGACACTGATCCAGGTTGCCTAGAGAAATTGTGCAGTTGTTCCATGGACGTGTTCAAGGCCAGGTTAGGTGAGGCTTTGAGCAACTTGGTCTAGTGGAATATGTTCCTTGCCTTGGTTGGGGGAGTGGAATTAGACAGTCTTGAAGGTCCCTTCCAAGCCAAATCAGTCTATGAGTCTATGAAATGTAAATAAGCAAACTGTAAAAACTGGGAAATGCAAAAGTTGTGACTGATTTAGAGCATGCACAGAAGCTTCCTAGTCTTAGGAAAGAGAAATATTACTTAAATGTTTCCAATGTTTTAAAAACTAATTTGTTTAAGAAGAGAGGGAGGTTTCTTGTTTGCAGCATTTTAATTTTGTTGTTGTTGTTGTTGTAGTATTTTGTAGCCAGTTTTACACTTCTGATAGGAATGTCCCTTCAGAGGCTTTTCTTTTAATTCATTGCCTTGGATTCAGAACAATTTTCTGTTTGGATCCAATGAATTACTCTGAGGAGCTTGTAACATCTCACTGAATTTCCCAGTCTCTCACTTCCATAAGGCTAAGGAATGGAGAATAAATTCTTTTCCTGACCATATGGGACACTCAGAATCAAAGGAAAGCTTTAGTAACTGTAAACAATACCACATAGAATATACACTACAATGTAGTCTGACGTCTGTGCTGAGAATAACTTGCAGCTGGCATCTATTCTGGCTTATCATAACACCATCTCAGTCAGTTGCGGAGATGAGAACCAAATGATGAAATGTCCAATCTGGCAATAGAATCACGGTCTCTGTGTATATTTGCCTTACTGAGGAAAATGATGCCTTTTGGGTTGCGGCTGACAGCTGTGATATACAGAAGGGGAATTCAAAAGAGTGAAATATGACTGATTTTAAAGGACGTTTAAAAATTGCATACCTGTGTGAAACTGATCTGTAAGTAATCACTGTGCACATCCAAGTATTTCATTATTGGCTCTTTAAAAGTGTTAGTCCTCTCATTCTTTTCTACTGTTATATTAAATACATGTTTTAAGTGTTTTAAGAAATGAATAGATTTGAAAGCAGCAGTTAAGCAATTAGTTCTGGGGTAATGCTGTTTGGTCTAATTTCTTCCTGATCTTTGGGTTTTGAATGAAGACCTCTAGAGCATTGAAGACTGTTGAATGCTAGGAAAGGGGATGGCAGAGAGGACAGCAGACTATCTGGATCCTGGAGAGCTAGTCAGGCATGTTTCTAAATTTGAAGACAGACCCTTCTAATGCACGCAAGTGAAATTCTCATCATGCTCCAGACCATCTTTCTTCAACAGATTTTCCTTTGTAAAGGCAATGTTCCCAATCAAAGCACTTTGCATCATGAGTTGGTTTTGATCATCTGCAATCTTGTCTGTGAACCCAAGGAAAATGCATTAGCTACAGTCACACTTGCATTTGGTGTCTCTAATGGCACTCTTTTACTTGCTGCCAATTCACCATGTTCACTGCTTACTGTTTTTGCAGGTACAGGAAAGTTGTTTCTAATGTGTGTGAAGGTGGCGTAGACCTGCAGCAGAACTTAGCACAACATATGTGTCCATTGATTGCTCCCAAGGGACTTCAGATCAGCATCAGAGAAGAAAGTCTGGCTGTTAGGCCTGGGGAAGACATCACCTTCATCGTCAGACAAGAGCAGGTAGTAATAAACATTGGCTTCATGAAAGTTTAATCACTGCTTTTGGGGTTGGTTTCACTCCTACCTGCTCTGCTGCTGAATGAAGATTTGTGCTTGAGACAAATATTAATGGTTTTCTAAATATTGAAACTTCTGTTTTCAAGTGAATCAGACAAGCCAGTAAACTCAGTGAATCTGAGTTCTACCCACAGAACAGGATTTGTGTCCTCAGCAGCAAAGGCAATAGCTTCTTGAAAAATCAAAGCAACTGGATTACTAAAGTCTCCTTGGACTGAAAATCTCAACTGCTGTATCAGAGAAGAACAGAAATGCAGAGAGCATTTAATATTCAGGTTTAAGTGTTTTTAAGAATCTGCCTTTCAGAAAGGAATGAGGCAGAGCCTTACAGAAATCAGCAAACAGCACAGCATAAGAATATTTATTATGTATTAGTTGTGTTGCCAGAGATACAGGGGTTTTTTCTGTTTATTGAGGGAGACAATGCCCTAAGGCCCTGACCCACAACAGCAAGTAAGTTTTGGATGAGTTGCTTGCCATGGGTGTGTTTGCTCATGCCTGTTTTTTAGTATTAGGCTATAACTGCTGTGCTCAGGTTACTGGAGTGTTGTACATGTTGGCTAACCCCTCTGATTTGCAAGAACTTGAAGAAAGTTCACACATTCTGGCAAACCTGTGCGATATAAATTGAGCACTTGGGATTTATTTCTGTAATGGAATCAAGAACGTTATGTGCAGAACACTGGGCTGCTTAATGCTTCTCAGGTTCTGTGTCCCAATGTGCAGTGCCCCAACAGTTTGTGTGGCAAGTTCTGCTGCCTTCTCTGTTTAGAGTTTGTTTGGAAATGTTTATTGTAAGCCCAGAGCATTTGGTTGCAATTTGGACTCTAATGATTTTGATTGGCAGTTTGACTTTTTTCCTACTGAAGCTTTCATGAATCTCTGTGACAATATGAAAAACATTTGAAAGGATTCACAAATCTTCAAAAGTGAGGGATCTTGAAGAGGATCCTGTGCTGTGTTTTCTGTTGAAGTCTTCACTCTGTACCTTAAAGAAGAAGGCAGATTTAGAAGAAATGTAGCAGTTTGGTGCCCTCTATGGCTAAGAATAATATTTAAACTCTAATGTCCTGAGCATTGCTTAGGATTTAATCTGTATGACAAAGTCTAATGAGAGTTCGTAACAATTACTGAGTTTAAGAAACAGCTCTACTACAATAAACTAAAACATACCACTTTCTCTAATGAACAGAATTAATTTACTAGTTTCTGGGAATGCATGTGACTGGATGCAGGAATGCCAGACATCAGGGAGTAAAGAAAGCATGCTTCTGGTATGTTTGGGCAGTTTGCAAGTGTCCTTAGAAATAATAATAACAATAATGATGATGATGTTAAATTTTTTTTTTTCCGAATTCTCTTTGCTGAATATATGAATAAATAATGTGATGAACATCTTCTATTTTTTATGGAAGTGGAAGCCTCAATTCCTTATGGATTTAGCTGCGTTTTCCCTATGTGACTGTTTTGTTTTCTGTCCACTGCTCTTTGTGATTACCGGTCAGGAAAGTAGAAGTGCCTTGGTGTTTTGAAGACAACACTCTCACCTTTACACTAGGGAAGCTATTAGAGTAATACATTAAGAGAAGCTTGCATCTGTTGGCTTTCAACACTGGTTTCTGTCTCATCTGGAAGAAGTACGCATGTATACTTGTTAGCATAAGAAAGAGGGAACAAGAACTCCTTGCAAGCTAATGTCATCTAAAGAGATTCCACTTACTAGCACATTGCTGGCAAGAAGATATCTCTTCTGCTTTAAACTTTAATAGCATATTATCTCCTCTGCTAAATTCTGCTCTTCTGTTGTCAAAAGAAAGAAAAAACTATTCACAGTGAAGAGGCTTTTAAGGTCCTTTATGTGTCTTGAAACACAGTGTTTAGGTATTTGATAATCCTACAGGTTCCTTATTATGGATATTCTTTTACATTGTAAGCAACGCTCTTTCATGAGATAAAACATGGAAGAAAATCAAACACACTGCAAAATAATAAAAGGAGGAAATAATAGCATGTTCCCCTTCTCTCTGTAATGCCAGGGTACAAAAGTTCTAGGCGTGAAACTTCTTTTTGTTTTCAAAGACTCATAGAGTCATAGGCTGCCAGGTTGGAAGGGACCTCAAGGATTGTTTGGTCCAACCTGTCTTGACAGAGGCATAATCTAGACAAGGTGGACAGCACCTGTCCTGCTGAATTCTAGATGTCTCAGTCTGGGAAATCCACCAGTTTCCTGGGAAGACTATTCCATTGGCTGATTGTTGTCATTGTGAAAAAAATTACATTAGTGCTGCCTTTTGGGATTAAAGTTTGCAATAAACCTATTTCAGAGAGTGGCTTTTGGAGAAGTGATTTTTGAATAGCTTCAGTTGGTGTCAGTCCTTATCTGCTCTGATGGCCTTTCATGTCACTTGACCAGCATATAAGTGTATACATTCCTGTCCTAGATGCAGTGAAATGTTTTAAATCAATACTGTGTTCACAACTCAGAGGCTTTTCTACGAAGCCTGGCCCTGCAGTCTGTCCTAATTGCATGGCTGTGATGGCCATGTTTCATGGCAAGCGAGCAGGAACATAAATACTGCTGGAGATCGAGGAAACAGGGCAGCTCAGCGAGGCAGTGCTGCCAGGAGTACTGAGAAAGTATGACTGCAGCCAAATCACCAGTCCGTGTAGCACAGACCTGATTTCTCTCCTGAGCAGCCACACTGTGACAACATGAGTGATGGACACGTTTGTCTCTAAAAGTATTATCAGTCTTGCAGTTCTTTAGGCCTGAGTTTAGGCAGACAGTGTCATTTAAAGGAACACTTAGCATATGTGTGATGGATTATAAATTCCATGAGATGTTTCATATGACAGAATTATTTGTCTGGAATTTTAAATCCTTTCCCAAATTCAGCTTGGTAATCTGCTTTATTAAGCATGCACCTAATTTTGCACTATAGCATGCTAGTTCTAGACACACTGGTAGCTCAGTATAATGCTGTAAAGCTCTGTGTGAAGATCCCATCTTGGGTCTTAAAGACCACGTGGTAGACACTCAGAGGGTGTGGTTAGAAGGTGATGTGAAGAATGTCTAAGCCAATTTATTCTACTTTATTATTGGAAAGGCGAGAATCTCTGGTTGGGTAGTAATTTGCTAAAATAATGATCTTCAGTTGCTTGTGATCTGTGAGTGTTACTTCAGAACTTGGGGCTGTCCTGCACTATTGTGTTAGTTATAGTCCAGCTGCATTAAGACAGGAGTGATGGTTCCTGTGCCATACAACTTGGTTAGTGCTCTGGGGTGTCTAACCTTAAGGTCTCACCTTACTGTGGAAATCTGGTATTGTCTCTATTAATGCACACAGCATCTGTTGCACTAACATCATTGCCATGGGTGTAGTGGTTTTACTGCAGCTATTGCAATTGAGTCAAAGTGTCTGGCAGGGGCTGAAACCGCTGTTGTGATTCGGTAAAGGGTTATAAACATGTGTCCTGTCTGTTTTGATTCTAGCCATTTAACATGTTTTTGATATATTTTCCTTTTAGGGTGATACATTGAGTACCAAGTACCAGGTAGATCTTGGAGATGGCTTTAAGGCGATATATGTGAACCTTACGATGACTGGAGAGCCCATCCGTCACCGCTATGAGAATCCTGGGATTTACCGTGTGTCGGTGAAGGCTGAGAATGTGGCTGGGCATGATGAGGCTGTGGTGTTCGTCCAAGTCAACTGTAAATCAGCTCTTTGGTTTTCTTACTTTTACTACTGTGTAAAAACCTCGTGAAAGCTATGAAGGAGCAAAGAAAATTACTAGTCACAATTAGGAAAAAGCATATTTTTTTCAACACCCTCATGCAGCCTTGCAGTGTTGTATGTTTTTATTTCTCAGGCTTGCAAACCTAGTGTAGTAGGAGGTCAGAGTGAGTTTTGTTTGGATTTGGCACAAGGATGTTTTATAAATCTTTTAAATAACATGCATGCCTCAGTTCAAATCTCAGGTTTGATCCATCTTCCTCATTCAAGACCCTGTTGGCAGCCTTAGCAGCTAAAATTTAACACTTCAAGCTGTATCTGTTTAAAGCTTCTAGGTGTAGTGTAAGGCAGGTGAACAGATATGTTGAAAAAACTGAGCTTTTGTATGATTTTAAAAAATAGTGAAAATCTCAGTGCTTCTAAATTTAGATTTTAGTTAGTTAATTCTTACAGAGTTTTAAATGATGCATGGATATAACTTCATGTTGGCAGGCGGTTTACTTGACTTAGATTTCTCTCTCTCTCTCTCTCTCTCTCTCCTTAATTAAGACCTAAAACCCCCAATCAAACAGATATAAAATAAAGAATAGCATGGCACAGGGAATATCATGCACCATCACAAGCTTAATGTACCTCAGTCATCTCATAAGTAAAATGAAGAGGGAAACTCATAACTGGAACTGAATTTTCCCCTTCCTTTGAGATTCAGGACAGCTATTGCTCTGCCTGTTTTCAGATGTGTCAAAAATTCAGAAACAAGTAACATCAAAGGAAAAGATACTCATCTTGCATTCTCCAGGTGTCTGTTTCCCTCTGTTGTGAGTGGTGTGTCTTCCATCCTAATCCCAAGGCAAGGGAAATCACTGGAGCCATATACAAGGGTGTGCACAAACCCATGTGCTTTATGTCAGCTTGTCTAGTGACTACTGATATTTATGTGTTTTTCTGGTCAGTGTCCTTGAGTCCAGAGTTTTCAGTACTGCTTTGATTAGCAGCTGGAGCCCAACCCATTCATGCTAATGGCCAAACAGAAAGGATCACAGTGGAATTCTCCACTTCAGTTTCATTATCTGTTTGTTGTGTTTATTTTTCAAATCATTTGACAACTCCAGAGAGCTCAGATAAATTACTTAGGGCTTCACTGTTACTTTTGAGAAGCTTCTAGGAGCTGAGAAGTAGATTAGGCACAGAAACAGTCTGTACAAGCAATGAATAGGAAAAAACCTCAGTGTGACATCCTTCTCTCTGAGAATAACTTCTAACCTTTTAGAAAATTATGAGCAGTAGCAAGCCCTGATGGAAAGTGGAACAAACACTTTCTCCAGATGTGCTTCTAGCCTGTATTAGGATAAACAATAAAAATAAAAGATGTCAATTTTATTTTATGCAGTGGATTTTTAAAGTGCAGAAGCCAGAGCTATTTTACACAAGTAAATGACTGGTGCGTTAAAGGAATTCTGGTGCTGAAGTGCAGAGGCAGCAGAGCAGTGAGGCAGATGTGATCCCTTCCTGAGCTTGTCCATGGATGCTGCACAGGGACTCGAAGACTCATGGAAGTGTGTTAGCCAGCCTCCTTGAAGAAATGCTTTCCATGTGATTTGCTCTGTTTAATTTTTTAGGTAAATTACAAGATTTGAGGAAATTAGTTGGCACTAATTAAACTGCAATTTCTACATTCTAGTGAAACACTAATAGCCATTAAGGGGCATTTTTCACCGTGGAATATCACAAAAGCAGAAATGTCCACAGAGTCCTGCTCTCCCTCTATCTCTGGCTAATGTATTATTCCCAGGGAATTTTTTCAGAGGCAAATGGTAAAGGGAATATTTTTCATTGCAGAGTTCTGTTGCTATGGGATACTCTGTAATGCAGGACCATTACATGAATTTTGGCCTTTCATCCAAACCATGCTTTCTGGTCCAGATTACACAATCTACAACTTTCTAATGAAATCAAGGCAAGTCTGATAACTTGAATGTGAGTAGACAACTCATAATAATAAGACTTGAAGAACTACATACAGTGCTACATACACTGCACAAGTTTTGTTTTTCTTGACACCTGGATCTTTATAGTGAGTGAATAATCAGGGAACTTGGAAAACTGTATGGAAATTATAACTTTTTTAAGTAAAAATCATGTAAGTCAACTTCAGTCCTCATACTGCACACTTACAGGTGCTATGAAGCTTTTTCAAATGCATTACAGACTTGTGTGACAGAGACAAAAAGGGCTTGCAATAATTATTCTCAGCTCTTTAATATATAGGAACAGCAAGCTTGAAATAGCAGTCATCATTCAAGTACCAAACAACTTGCCCTCTAAAATTTCAGAAAAGAAATTCACCTTCTTCAGGAGCAAAATCATATCTCAAAATTATCAGTTTCCTCTGGGAAAATGCAAATTTATGTCAAAACAGTTCTGCACATTCTTCCAGTCTTCTTTATGTTGCCTCATCGGAAAGAACAAATTTAATGAAATTCCTAAAATTTCTAAATTTTCAAGACACCAGCAAAAAGGGAGAAACATTTTGAATCCTCTGGAAGCTATTGAAGAAATAATTTGTTTAAGCATCCAGCGTATCTTGAATTCGTGTAGATTATTAGAGAGTCATTGTAGAAAATGTAGAGTGAAAATAGAGCCTTACATTGGAATGAAGCAGCGCACAGACCGAGTGAAATGAGGTGGAAAAGGACAGACAACTTGCTCTCAGAGAAGTTCAATCAATTTAATCCAAGTGAAATAAAAGTGAACAGGCAATGACTCAATTCCTGACACACAGTAAGAGAAATACTGGTGTTAATTACCTGCAAATTTGCACTGAGATGAAAAACCTGTGAATGAGTGAAAAGATACTTAGAATGGAACAAAAATGGATGGGTTAGTATCCATTCTGTGTAATGAATGAATGTTGGGCCATACTGTAGTTTGGTATCCTGGGTAGATGGTGCAGGTAAGTTAAGATATTCCACTTATCACATTATTCTGTTATAAAGCTTTTACCTTTATACATTCGGAAAAAGATACACTCAGAAACCTCCGAGGGAAATATTTTCCTTCCATGCAATTGTACTGTAAAGCAGTACAACACTAGCAAACACAACACTTAAAAGCAGATAAAACCATTATAACAGCTGTGTTTCTTTTATACAAACAATAATGTTTACAGCCTTTACAGACAAAAGTTCAGAAAGGAATAAACTTACTCTAAGGCACATTTTGGAGGGCAGAGGTTGTCTATTTTGATTTGCAAATAGACGCTCCCCTGATGTATACATCTATTTTAAAGCATGCATTAATGAGAGATTGTGTGTGGTGTGAGCCTAACAGCTGATATCTTGTAATGAAAATGAGTAGTCAGCAGCATTCTTTTTCAGTTTTCTGCTTTTTCTGTAGCAATTTGAGATTTGTTAGATTATTATTCATCTGATCTGTTGTTACTTAAAAAAAAATTTAAAAAAAAGGCAAAAAAAGCTGAGATTGGCTTTTCCACTTTTTAGTGGAGTATTTGCTTATGTGTTCTAGAATTGGAAATGCACAAAAAAAGTGGGCATCACAGAAGTGCATTTTGTTGATTTTGTTGATCCATCTCATTGCTTTAAGATTTTGTTTCTGGGATTTTTGGGGGGTTTGAGGGGTGTTTTTTGGTTGAAATAAAGTCCTTCCAATTATGCCCATAGCTTTCAACATGGATGTAAAAACAGAAGGGAGGGGAAAATAAATAAATTGTGGTGTGCATATGATATGCTTTTGGGGAAAGAGAAGTTAATAAATTGATGGATTCTTGTTCAGTAATATTTTGGGAACTTTGTTCAGCTCCACTCCAGGCTTTAAATTTAGAAGTGGTTCCGATCATTGGGAGAAACCAGGAGGTGAACCTGACAGCCATCATCCTGCCTAAGAACCCTAATTTGACAGTTTTCTACTGGTGGATAGGAAACAATCTTCAGGTACATGAATGGTTTTGACTGAGATTATTTTCAACTTCTTTTCAATAAAGATTGTCCCTTTCAGTTTCTAAACTATTTTCTTGGGGAGGGAACAGCAATTCATTCTGTTTCATTACCTGTGNTGTGAGTCTAAAATAAACTGTCATATAAAAAATAAATGGGATATCTTCAAGGATATCAAAACATTGAGAGGACTCAAACAATCTAGTGATATTCATTTGGGGATCAAAGTTTATGTAACCATGTTCTAGAACAATAAATATCCAAGTATTTCTATTGGGAGTATTTATTGTCTAGCTAGGTTAATTTCTTTTAAGATAATTCTTTCAATAACAGATAAGTAAAATATTTTCGTTAAAGTGCAGTGAACTTTCTTCTTGTAAATGTGCTCTCTATGTAAAACCAGCCAGTATCTGCTCATCACTGTTGACTTTGCAATCACTAGAAGAGCCACAGGTCCATGCAGTCTAGTGAAGGGTTTTGTAATTCACATGGATGTGGTCAGGGAATAAAGTATCTCACCTCCACCTTGGAGGTCAGTGTGGACTGGTTCTCTAAGCTGACAGCATTAATCCTTTTGACTGTGGCATACCCTACTTTTTTTTAGGCAAATAACTTGCTTCATATAGTCTTGTAGATATTGTCGAGTTTTCCTCAAAATCCATTTATTTTAGTGGGATCTGACTGAAACCCTAATACTCTACCAATTATTCTAAAATAGATACTTGCCCCATCTGTCTGCTGTTCTGTTTATAAAGGATCCATTTAGGCAAAAAAAAGTCTTGTATTGAAAATTGTAATTGAACAATTTGGTAAAATATTGATTAATTGAAAATTGATGTGAAAACTTTTTGCTGATATTTTTAATAACAGTCTCCTCAGACACTGTTCTCATGGTTCTTGCTCAAATTCTATTTTCAACTTTGCTTTGTTTTTTAAAGCCACTTCTTACATTGGAGAGTTTTCTGGTGACAAAGTTTGCTGAGACAGGTGATGTCCGAGTAACAGTGCAAGTTTCCTGTGGGAGCTCCATGCTNAAATAAATAAATTGTGGTGTGCATATGATATGCTTTTGGGGAAAGAGAAGTTAATAAATTGATGGATTCTTGTTCAGTAATATTTTGGGAACTTTGTTCAGCTCCACTCCAGGCTTTAAATTTAGAAGTGGTTCCGATCATTGGGAGAAACCAGGAGGTGAACCTGACAGCCATCATCCTGCCTAAGAACCCTAATTTGACAGTTTTCTACTGGTGGATAGGAAACAATCTTCAGGTACATGAATGGTTTTGACTGAGATTATTTTCAACTTCTTTTCAATAAAGATTGTCCCTTTCAGTTTCTAAACTATTTTCTTGGGGAGGGAACAGCAATTCATTCTGTTTCATTACCTGTGGGGGTGGAAAGAAAAACCTTATAGATGGGGATGGGTTTGGGATCATGACATTGGTGAATGATGAAACTTGGATTTTTGCACTTGCAAGTTGATAATGTGAGAACTGTAAATTTAGTACTCCACAGAAATATATATATATATATATGTATATNAGAGCCACAGGTCCATGCAGTCTAGTGAAGGGTTTTGTAATTCACATGGATGTGGTCAGGGAATAAAGTATCTCACCTCCACCTTGGAGGTCAGTGTGGACTGGTTCTCTAAGCTGACAGCATTAATCCTTTTGACTGTGGCATACCCTACTTTTTTTTAGGCAAATAACTTGCTTCATATAGTCTTGTAGATATTGTCGAGTTTTCCTCAAAATCCATTTATTTTAGTGGGATCTGACTGAAACCCTAATACTCTACCAATTATTCTAAAATAGATACTTGCCCCATCTGTCTGCTGTTCTGTTTATAAAGGATCCATTTAGGCAAAAAAAAAGTCTTGTATTGAAAATTGTAATTGAACAATTTGGTAAAATATTGATTAATTGAAAATTGATGTGAAAACTTTTTGCTGATATTTTTAATAACAGTCTCTTCAGACACTGTTCTCATGGTTCTTGCTCAAATTCTATTTTCAACTTTGCTTTGTTTTTTAAAGCCACTTCTTACATTGGAGAGTTTTCTGGTGACAAAGTTTGCTGAGACAGGTGATGTCCGAGTAACAGTGCAAGTTTCCTGTGGGAGCTCCATGCTTCAGGACTCAAAAGTTGTCCACGTTTTTGGTGAGGCATTAGTCTTTTTCACTTTTTTGTTTCATATGTACTTGTTACAGTTCTTCTTAAGCCAATTCTGGTACCTGATGTAAAATTACATCTAATGCCATGTTTAATTCTTAAAATTATAGTGATGAACTGTCAGTAAGTAACTCCATGAAACTGAACAGTGGGATTGTATTGAAGGGTTTAATGTGGAACATTTTTCCTCCCTGTGTACTTTAAGTGTTCCTGTGGTTCCCAAATGCTATATGTGGTAACTGTGTTTAAATAGTATTTTGGCCTATGACTAGAAAGTTTCCCAGAATTTCTAAATCAAGTAGTTTAAATACCTCTGAAACAAATGAAAATTTATTTGTGTATATGCTCTCAGCATTGAAAACAATGTCAAATAATTGCCTTTGATCACAATCTGTCACTGTGGCTTTGATGTTTATCTGAGAGTTTGGATCAGGTATAGCCCTGCTGTAATTACTGAATAACCCTTCAGCTCTTGTTCCACACAGCGCCCTGTTGTTTTTTAGTGTCTTGTAATGTGGTGACAAGGCATAATATACTGTGGAAAATGTAGTGCTGGCAAATTATTTACATTTGTATTTGTGCTGTCACATGTGGGAATTGTGATAAGTATAAAAGCTTCTTCTTAATGCAGAGCTAAAAGCATTCAAATACCATGCAATACAAAACATGATACATCTCTATTGTCTGAAGAAGATTCTATTATTTTTGCTTTTAGTATACTTACTAATTTAAAATAATGTTAAACCCCACACTTAGGTTAAATGGAACGTTTATGAACCTTCTCCTTTTCTAAGATAAATGGATTTAATATTTATGCTACCACTTATAAGTACATCAGATACTTTAGTAATCTTTAGGAATATAACCCTCTTAGTGTGACTACATCAGTGACTTTGGCTTTCCAGCACCTCCTTTTGCTCTTACTGTTGGCCAATCCTCATACCAGGAGGACGAAAATACTGGCCACGAGGAAAATAAAGAAACTGTTGGGAAAGAAAGACACATTAACATATAATTCTGCTGGAAGTATTGGGAGAGGCAGGTTTGACTCATTCATTCCAGAGGATCTCTATTTCTTCTTTGCATTAAGTTCCTCAGGTATTCATCCAAGGAGCCTGTAGGGAGAAAGGGAAGATTTTAAGAGACTATTTTCTGACAATCAACCCATTTCTAGTATTTCAGATATTTTTGACAATATCCAGAGAAAATTTGTGGGTGTATCTTGGTTTTATTTTTTCAAAGAGAGCAGTAGTTAGTCTTTGTCATATAATTTCTGTTCTTATTTTCATATCTAGTTTATGGAATTTGTGAGGTGTTCATTTTATATGGAAAACAGTAACGTGCAGCGGGCAAAACCCTTCTTTTTTATGAATAATCAGTAAGAATAAAATCCATTGGCGCATTCTTATTTCAAATAAAAGAAACCAACCACTTCAGTGTGACTTACTGACCTAAGGGAAAATTATTGGGAACGTTATGACCCCAGAGCGTATATGTAAATCTGCTTTGTTTATTTCTTTTTCTTCCTGCTTTTTAATCTTTCGGGGACAAATTTGATGATGTTGATGAAGATATAGAAAGAAACTGAGTGCCTGACAACAGAGAGCAGTGGGGGTCCTAATACTGCTGTGCTGCACAGCAGAAAATGCTAAATAGAGATTTTCATCTTTTAGGTCTTTTTGCAACCTGGTTTGCTACTTATACAAAATGCTTCTTTTTGTTCTTCTAGATCATTTTCACGTTCTTCCTTTGAAGTTTACTAAGCACCTGGACACGTACAACCCCGACATACCAGAGTGGAGGGAAGACATAGGGCGGGTAGTAACACGACTTCTTGCAAAGGTGCTCTTTCAGATTGCTCGTAAAATGTTCCCTCGCCAGTCGTAAAGCTTGAAGGTTAAGTTAATACCTTCTCATTTAGAAAAAAAGGAGGCAGAGCAAAATAATAAAGTGAACCTCATGAGCCACATTTCAAGCAAGTTTGAGCCTAGTGTCACTTTTACGTACAGGCTGTAGGCAATGATATTGTAACATAGACAGTTTAGGTCTAACGCAGCCTAATTGGCAATTAATGCTAAATATTGCTCTCTGGGATTAGGGATAGACATATTGGCAAATACTGCTGACTCCAAAACAGGAAGAGTAGCTTTAATGTGATAGATTTAGAAGGTAAGCAAAGAATGCTGTGTAACATAAAAGACATTGTGTAAAAGCAAAGCAGAAAGAAAGAATTTATTATGCTAGTTGTGTAACCAAGAAAATTACATATAATATATAGGCACACAATTTGTACACCTGTTTTTTTAGATCACGTTCACAAAAGAAATGTGAATTGGGAACAGCTGAATCCTGTAGGTTTAATCAAATACAAAGCTAAGCAGTAGTACTGTGAGGTAAGCAAAGAGCACTTCATGAAAACTCTGAGCTTGAGAGCTGTCTCTTCAGGTGCACACCCTGCCAGCAACTGAGGGTGCAGACATTGGCTTTTGTGAAGTCAGTAGCTCGGAGTTACAGGCTGATGTTGTTTATAAAATATTTGCACTTTAAATCACTTTACTTTTCCTGGATTTGCAGTAGTGCAAATCAGGCCCTAAATTTTTGACTTTATACACTATCCTGCCTTTTTTTGTAGGCTCATATCAAATGTCAAATTAAACTGATTTCCCACTTTTATCAACTTAAACTCATTCCATAACCAGTGTCAGTCAAAGAAATATTTTACTCTCTTAAAAAATAGCCCTTACATTTTAAGAATTAGTAAAACATTTGCCAAAGCAGATGAACAATTTAATGGAATTTCAGAATCTGTTTGAGCAAGGCTACAGCAAGTGCCCAGGGTGTCATCATTAGAATTGTGTGGCTCTATTACACAACACATGGAGGAATTTTGGACTAAAAGCCAAATTTGCCCAAAATATTTTGAAAAGTGATGCACTTGCCTTCCAGTGGGAAAATAAAGATACTCATTACCATTTCAGGAACTGAACCTAGGTGCTCCTTGGGAGACTTGTCTCTGTCCGTTACAGATGGAAAAGTAACCTTTCTGATCTAAACTTACCTGTAATGAACATGCCCTTCTAAGTCTATACTGTGTTTGAATGGCCTCCAAAGGATCCTAAATCACTTGGGATTTTTTTTTTTTACCCTAGAAATGCTCAGCCATTGAAGAGTTTTGATAAAACCTTCATACCTCTTCATTTCGCTTCTTTTCTTGTTGCCACTGAATTCCTTTAATGTGATAACAACACTTAGCTCTTCCAATCTTCAAAGAGCAGCTCACATTTCAGTACATTTATGGTTCACTTTGTTCATGCTTTAGCTTCTAGTGGAATCCCCTCTAAATATTAAGGATGTGAACACCAGTCTAAAAGCCACATGTGGAGTTACTTAGGTATTTTATATAAAACACAGAGTGTGCTGTCCTGTAATTTGCCATATGCCTTTGTTAGGAAACGAATATTCCTGAAGAAACACTCCTGACAGTTGTGAAGCCTGGCCTGCCCACAGCTGCTGATCTGCATGTGCTACTACCAGCAAACCAACCGAAAAAGAAAAGAAGTGTAACCAGTGATAAGGTAAACAGAGCAATGTGTGTCTGTTTAGGACAGTTTTAATCCTGTTTTGCAACAAATATCTGTATTCTCATTGCATTTATACAAGATTGAGAGGTGTTCCCTACCCATGTAAAGATCTCACTCCCACCTGACAAGATACATGTAAAAGCTCACAGCAGTTATGTCTGCTGTGTCTGCCACTGTACAGACCAGCATAATCTAGTGTTTACTGGTATTAGTGTATTTCTCAAGAATATATGGTATTGTTCTGTTTTTTAAACAGAAACAGCTGTGATGCATGTCATTCTGTGAAAGCCCACTAAAGCAAAGATTGTTTAGAACACTGATACTTTTAAAGAGGGATGAGCCATCTCTGCACTGTCTTCGGAAGCAAATTAGATTTCAGGTCAAAACAGAACCAGAACCTTAGTAATTGACCCATAATGTAAAGAGCTTCAAGCAACTATTTGTTGCCTTTATGAACAAATGTCCTTTTCATCTGGCAAGAAACAAATATAGTGAACACAGGAATGAAAATCAGGCCTTGTTTTCTCCCTACTTATTTCCAGACCATGTTTCTTTCTTAATAAAAACCTTATTCCAGTTGAAAACCAGAAGGCTGCCTGGCACCTACAATTTATAATATTTGTCCTTTTGCTGTGAAAAAGAAGGAACAGATCCCAGATCCATGCCTGTATCCTGCAGTTCAAGTCCTGCCAGTTACAAAGAATCAGTGTAAGGTATTATTAAATTTGAAGTAAGTAAGGCAAAGCTCATTATATTAGCACAAAACCAGTAAATTATGTTTGGAGTTGTTGGGATAAATTTTGAAAGGTCCAAAGGAGAATGTTGAAGTTGTCCAAGTACTTGAACAAGTATCTATCTTTAAAATGCACAGACTACAGTGAGAGTGCACAAAGTTTTCTGCTTTTTCAGCAGTCCCAAACTCTTACCATTCTCCCCTGTAATCACAGTAAGAATTCATGAGTATGTTTCAGAAAATAGTTAATTTTTACAGGTTTTGTTGAGAGCCACTCATGAAGTAAGGCTTTCAGCCAGGGGAATATTACCACTTCAAAATTATTTGCAACTTTCCATTTCTTGAAGAAGCAAAGTGCATTTTCTAAAAGAAAGTCTTTATTTAGAGCACGTGTGGAATGGATATCTTTAATCATTTAAGGAAATCAATGGTGATAGATTCTTTAGTTGTATAAACATTTTATTTCACTGCAAAGTGTTATGCCTATTAGTTCCCTTTATATCTCAACTTCTATGTTAGTGCTGTGCTTCAAGGCAGCTTAAAGAATATCATCAGCTATAATCAATGCTGTCTCAAGGTTTTTCTCATGTTCATGTATGAAACATCAGGTGAGTTCTTTCCTAGGCATAAAGAAGAACAATCACATTAAATTATTGGGATAAACTTCTGTTCAGTGGGGCTGTAGGGATATTACAGTAGTTTAACAGGGCACGGTTTTGTAATGAGTAGTTCTCCTCTAAGACCTTGCAAAAGTTTTCTGAAACTGGAGAAGCATTGAAAGGGGAAAGTAATTGTATGGTCTGGAGAATAGATGTACATTTCTGACATTGTTAGAATGAACCAGGTCAGACCCATGGTGGCTGGGGCTGGAGCAGAAACAAGGGAGACAGGAGCAATCACAGTGGCCTATGCTATGCAGTGATAAAAAGTTAGGTCCACCAGTATCACATTCCAACAGGGATTGTTTTCTAGAGTACAGTGCTCTAGAGCCAGTCTTGTAGTTCCAGCTGCCTACACTTTTATTTTTATCTTATTGCTAATGGGCACTGCTTTAGCTATTGATATGTGTATATAAATTTCTTGATTTAGACTTGAATTGCACAAATTTTGATAAAATGTGTTGTATCAGAACCTATTGTGACTCAAGAAATATCCTGAAATATACCCTATGTAAATAAACTTAGAAGCAGTAACTGGTTAAGTCAACAGGAAAATACTCCTGTTGTCACTTGTTTAAAGATTCCTTACATTCTCTTCTGTTACAAGAAGAGAATCTTGAAGGTCTTTATTGTGTGTCACGGGAAGGATGTGCTTTGTCATGCTGCTAGGGCCAGTTCTCAGAAAGTGTTGTGACACTATTGGAGGACTCACCAATGCAGAATATTTTCTGCACATTTTTAAGGAGGTGTCCCTGAAATCCTTACGTTGTTATGAAATGTCTTCCCTTAAAGAGAACTTATTTGTTCTCAGCTGAAAACCTTTTAGGTTTGGGAATATTACATTGTTTCAGAAAGATTGTTAGAGGCAATAATTTCTTAGTCAGACAGAGAAAACCTACTTGCTGAAGTTTTTACTGATGTTTTACATGGAGAGTTGGGATGTGATGATATCTAGAATAGGAATCAGTACTGATAAAAGTAGCCATCAATAACAAAGATCATAAGTAAGCTGTCAGTGTAGTAGTAGGAGCCCTTTGGAAAAAAATTTGAAATTTGTTTCCATTCTGACAAAAGCCCTTTTTGTTTCCAATTTATGCATGGAGAAATAAAAGCTGGCTGATTTAACCTGCTTTCAAGAAGACAGCAATTTCAAAAGTATTCCGTTCTAATCATTGACTCTAGAGAAGACTTGGTTGCTTAATTTATGCACATCTATTACATGTCTAATGTCAGTTGGGATGAGTCCAGTTGGAAGAGGCAATTAAAGTGCAATTAAACTATAATCTTGAAGGCAGTGGCTCTGAGGAAGACTTGGGACTCTATCCAGACAAACTACTACATGAAAATTCCCAGTGAGTTGCTTTGGCAAAATGGGAAAGTCAAAGCCCAAGATGTATAAGTCAGTGGGTGAGAGTTTGAATAGTGTCATTATTTTTGCATTCTTATAGTGCAGGAGCTGTTGTGTTCACATGTTCAAATATTATTATTAGAAAGGATATAGGAAAAGAAGATGTAAAATTGAAATGCTGATACAAGAACCTTAACTTAGAAAGTCTAGAGAGGAGCTCCAAACACTGTATTTGTTTTTTAAAAAAATTGAAGAGGTTGGGAGCACCATGCTCAATAAATACCTCAAAGCAGAATAAAAACCTCCATGAGTACTGAAAAAACCATCAGTCTAACAGTGAAATAAATAAGCCACAACCTTTGGCTGGATTAATGAGATTCAAATTTTTGATCTGTGGAGGTGTAGTTCGTATAGACTTGGGTTGGAGCTCAGTGGTGGGGAGGGAAATAATGAACAAATATCAGCCTCTTAGACAAAACCAAAGCATATGTTGGGTTGCTCAGGCACCTGCCAGGAAAATATGAGGTATCCAAAGTTATGGAGCTCAGTAATTTCGTTTACTGACTGTAAATCAGATTAGCTTAAAGTAGTGGTCTCTCTTACACTGTGCACCATGAACTACCACCAAGAACTGGATTAACATAAAGCAACTCTATTTCATTGGTACCAGCATCACTTTGAAGCCTGCTAATCAGTATAGTTGTCATATCCATTCTCTTTTCAGACTTTGGGCAACAAGATAAATACTTAGGAGCTAGCTGGTGTAATTATCTTGTAAAATAACTGCAGCCATGCTAACATCACCCTTATTCCCACACAAAAAAACTGTAATAAAGTCAGTGGAATGGCATCAGAAATTAGATATTCCTCTATAAGAATGATGATATTTGAACTTTTGTATGGTTTGTGTCCATAACATGAGAGGCACTTCGTGGATTTCTATTGTACTGCAAAGGCTTGTCAAAGATGAGCATCATAATTGATAATGTAATAAAAGGAGTTACTTGTAAAGGTTTCATGGATATAAAGGATATTTCTAATTTGGCATCCTCGAGGTAGTCATAGCCCAAATTATAAGGCATAGAGTATAAAACTAGCTTTGATCTTTTAGAAAATTACCCATCTTGAAGACACAAGCAAGGAGAAGGGAAAATTCAGACAATTTATCATCTGGGGTTAGGATATGGTGGTATATTTAATGGTTCTGCTCTGTAAAAATATGAGAGACCATATTTTACTATGCTCTATCCACTGGAGGAAAACGGGAGGAATACCAAATTTTTTTCCATGTGGGTGGATGTATGTATTTCTATAGAGTATTGTTAAAAATTAGATATAAATGGAATCCATCCCATTGTAGGTAAGGAGTTAAGGTAAATTATGACATGCAGTCCATTATTAAATATCAGTTACTTTTCATAGCAAGAAATCCGAAGTGACATCACAGATTTTCTTCTGATTGGTTAGAAGAATGGAGAATTTTTAATATGTATGATACATTGCATGAGTTATGACCCAATAGCACATGCAAATGACTTGCTGTCTGTCACATACTGGGTAAATGTAAAGACTTTGGTAATCAGAAAGCAAGGTTTAGCTATAAATTTTGACATTTTCAGCTTTTACATCTTGTGGAGTTCTGCATGATTTTTAAATACGGAATTTCTTTAGGATTTCAGCTCATCATTGACAAATGCTTTCTGAGTTTCTCACCATTTAATGAACCAGAGGTTTTCCTTTGTAGTGCATTGAGTGTCTCAAAGTGGGACAGAGGACAAGACATCTGACATTCTCTCTGTTGTATTTTCAGAGAATAGCAGCTATAAAGCAAGCCCTGAATGCACACAATATCAGTTTCTTTCTGAGGGGAGGATACTGGGTCTTGGTGACTTTAGCTGACTCCAGTTCAGGTAAATACATGAATAAAGCTCCCAACAGACCAACTTTTGGATGCCTGTTTGAATTCTGATAAGTTAAAGAGAAAATCTTTGTATCAATATATATGCACATATTAATATACATATATAGTTTTGTTTGGTAGTTATTAACAATCACAAATAAATTTTTCTTACATGTTTCCATTTTTGTGCTACTCTGGGCTTTGTATCACAAGCTTCTTGCTTTCTCTGTGTAACCACAACATTAAGTAAATACCTCTATTGCACAAAATATTGCCCTGAAGGAAGAGGCAACCAGGCTTCAAGAAACCCCATGTGGTGATCTGAAGGCACTTTGGGTGCCAAGAAAGCAGAGCTTCCTCACCCTTCTATCAGCCATTAATTCTCCTGCTATAACTGCATGGCTCTGAGACACAGCCTTGCTTCTCTGCCATGTATCTCTGATCTTCAAATCAACTAATGTGAAGGTCTCCTCATTGCTAATCCTGTCCTGAGATAAGTTATGTTTTTTCTCTGTTTAAAACAAATGGAAATGGGATTTTTGGACATGTACTTCCTGTCTCTCTGGATTCACTGTGTTGATGGAAACTGGTTGAAGAGAGTACATGTGCACATGTGTGTGTATTTTTAACAGAGAGACGTTAAAATGAAGTTTCAACCAGAAAGTTCAGACTTGAATCTTTTATTATAATGTCCTGTAATTTTTTTGTGTTATCTCCCATAATAGATCATTCTCTCTTATTTCAGTGTGTTGTGGGAAAGCAGCTTTAGCTGACCACAATCAATTTATGTAAATGCTAGTGTGATATTTTATCTGTTAGCTCTCTGTAGAAGACAAAGCTCTTTTATCTGTAGAACTGTGCTACAGTCTTGCTGTGGTACCTCATCTGGTTTAAAGGGCTGACATTTGTTAGCCACCACAAAAGGCTGGGATTGAAAGAAGCCCATGTTCATTCCAGTCTTTACTGATGTATGACCTTGATGAGTTCATTTGTTGTTCAGAGCCTTAGTTTCTCCATCTGTGAAATTAATACAGCCCTGTTTTTGCAAGGCATGTACTTAGAGTGTGTGATCATTTACTATGAAAACTTTAGATTCCAGAAAAAAACCCCTACCACCAAGTATGTGAATAATTAAATCTCCAGGGTCTTGGTTTTTGTTGTTGGGTTTTTTTTGTTTGTTTGGGGTTTTTTTTGTTGTTTTTTTTTTTCTTTTTTTTCTTTTTTTTTAAATTGGTCCTCTGTCTTTCAATCACAAGTCACCAATTAATTCTGTGTTTTTGTCTTTTCGAAGAAGCCACAGATGGAGGGAAAAGAAGTTGCACAAATAACAGCAAATGTTTTTGACTTGACAATTAAATAGAAAAGAAGGCTCAAGAATGTGACTGATGTGAAAGAGAACATGCTACACTGTTCTTTTATTTTCTATTTCAGACTCTCAGAGGATTGGAGGAGGCAGTGGCTACTGGGCTATTGTGGCTCTCTTTGTTATCTGTCTAGTTGCCGTCGGGGCTTTCATCCTCTACAAATTCAAAAGGCAAGTAAACCTTAATCAACATGCACATTTTAAGAATTAGATTTACTCACAGATTAGCAAAACAGAGTTTGTTGTTTGACAAGGAGATTTCTTGAAGAATTGAAAGACATATGGCACCTTGAAAATCATGTTTTTCTGAACTTTTCAGACATCAAGGTACTGCACTGATGTTTGTTTCACTTGCTGTGTTCCAAGATAAGTATCAACACTATGAGAACTGTGGAGAGTTTGTTCAGTTTGTCTAAATAATATCATCAAGAATCAGAGCTGAACTAAAATATTATACCTGATTAATTCCCACCTCATTACTCCTAACACTTATGAATAAACTAAAGCTATCAGGACGAGGAGTGCATCTGCAATGCTGATTTGCTTAAAAAAGTAGTTTTATCAAAGTGCATAATGCTCTGGGGTTTCTTTTTGCACACATTAAATTTTAATTGCTGAGGCAATGCCTTGGAGAATGACTGACAGAAAGAGATTAGTGTTAATTTGACTCTAGAGTGTGTGGAGGGAGAAATGATTTCTGGAAGTGGCCTTTATGTGAGGCATATTCTCAAAATTGAGCCATGCCAGCCTTAGACAATCCAATATATCTTTAGTCTGCAATTGATTTTAATGAGAGCTGTTGGGTGCTGTGCAGTTTAAATAATTTGTTCTTGTTCATGGGACTGTGTTATCATTGGCTATGCTCTTGGTATTTCTCTATCTGTGGGGCCTTCAGAAGCTCTTGGATTTGACCATACTGGAAACAAGCCTTCGTCATCATCATCAAATCCTCCTTACTCAGTGAGGTATAGTTTGTGTAGCAGTAAGTGTAGCCAACATTTAAGTAATAGTTTGTTTAGCTAAAGAATTTTTATGTCAAGAGGAAACCCCCTTTTCTTCAAGAATCTCTTAGTTCTCACTGCAGCACCTGAGTTTCTTAGAGTTCATAGTGACTGATTGTTCTAAAGGACAAAGCACAGAAAACTGTATCAGACTGTCTACAGTGGAATGAAAATCCTTTTTACTATTTTAGGTGCCTGCAGCTAGAAAAAGCATAAAAATGGTTGATGTGATGTAATTATATTATTTCAATACATGCAGGATTTGCTGTTTGTAGTTTGGGATCATAAAGCTTCCTTATGATATCTTTCAAAAGCTATGTGATTTATGTATTTTATTAGCTCTTAAATGAGAGCAATTAAATAACAGGCACAATTACTGCATGCTGGAAGTATAAAATATTCAAGAAAGGAATAAAAAAATAATCTTCCTGAAGTTCTTTCTAAAATACCCAATGAACCATTGCTTTATAAATAGAGCTTTTATTAAGGAGGAAACTACAGTATGATTTGCAAACTGTGAGCTGTAATGTCTCTCACACTTTTGTATATAATTTGTGAAAATAATCTGCATTTACATTTTGTGGGTGTGGGGTGTTATTTAAGTGTGAGTGAGGAAGAGTGTGCAGTATATTCAAATGTTTGTCAGCAGCCTGAAAACTGCTGTTGGCACTGATGAATGACCATGCAGTAGTATTCAATTTTAGGCTATATCTTGCCTGTTTCAGAGATATTTTTTTTAATATTTTAAAATTATTTTTAAATTATTTTTTTATATTATTTTTTAATATTCCTGATAAGCTTTTCAAAGATGATGGGGTTTTTTCTGTTCCATCCTTCATTTGCTATCATCTTCAAGGAATACTGAGCACCCAATCAGTTCTATGTTTGAAAAATTGCTTTTTCCAATGTGTTCTCCATGAACTCCTCTCCCACCCAAATCTTTAATCCTTTTTAAAAAGTCTTTCCTGTGTTTATGAAGATGGATGATGAATTGCTGGATCCCCGAGGAGTACTTAGTTGGGAATACAGTCCCTTTAAAGCCAGTACAGTTAGTATCTAAGTTCACAAACTGGTCTGCAGGGACTGAGGCTATGAAACTGAGTGTCCTTTATAGATATAAAAGTTGAAAGTTGTAATGCACAAAGGCAGCTTGTCAATTTTATGTGCCTGTGCTTCAAAAATTAATTTGCTAAAAGAACACCATAGGCAACAAAAAATATTCAATTTTAGGTGATAATTTCCGAAGAGTAACACTTACTGGACCCGATAGTAACTCAGACAACTCAAGGAAATAAAAATATGACTTATTTCCACATAGAAATTACAGACAAGTGTAAAATGTTGAAATGTTAATACTGTCCATAATTTTGATGTATGATTCACAAAATTAAAGAGGAGATGGGAGAGATTCGGTGGTGCTTTCCTTTCATTCATGTAGGCTAATGGTCAGATACTCCCTTCACAAAAGGTTTAAAGCTCCATTTTTCCTCACATCAGAGAAATTTTTATTAATCCTAGTTTTATCACTACAGCAATTGGGTCTACAGGACTTGCAGTTGGTGTTGGAGAACAGGCAGAGCAGATGGTCTGCAAGAGATTGCACTGACACACCTTGAACTGCTCACTCTCCCTCTCTCTTGTCCCAAAGGACTGTTCTTTATATAATGTTAAGTTTGCTACCTGAAAAGTTGCAAGAAGGAAAGACTGGCTTGCAAATCAGATGGTGACTGGATTGGCAGTGAGGTTACAGCTTCGTATGTGAGAACATGTCATCTGTTTGCAATGAGAGAGTTCAGGACCTGTGATGAAAAGTAAAGACAAAATAGCAGGCTTCTGTGTAGACCTACAGCTTTGATAGAAAAGGGTGAAACCTGCCCAAACTGCCCCAAGGTTTCCTGAGTGCTCAGTCTCCTTATCCCCAAGCAGGGTCACCTGCCCAGATTATTTCTGAAGTTCATGTCATAAGAACTTGGGTCTTAATTTACAGTAATTTTTGTCAGACTGAATTGAGAAATGAAAGATGGTGTTGAAAAGACATGGGAGACTAATCCAATACTTCTTTTTTATTAATCTTTTATAAGCAGGGATGAAATTTACTGGTTCTTTTTAATTTCTCATTTTTTGAAAACTGCAATATTCAGTACCAAAACTTGGTGTGTCACAAGAATTAAATTAGTTTGGGGGAGAGCAGCAATCTAAAAATAACAATGCTGCATAAGATTCTTTGTCAGATGCCTCACATGGAGAAAATAAAGAGAGTATTTCATCTAATTAGGTAGTGAGGTAGGGGAAAAACAGAGGCAGATCCATATAGAGGCAGTGGGATTTTGGCTGATTAGCTATATGCATACTAAAAACCAATGCCATCTTATCGCTCCTCAAGGAATGCCCATTAAGTAGGAAAGATGTAAATTGTATAATTTCCCACTAATCAAATCTAACATTTTAGGATCTGCTGGATAACCAGAGCTGTCATGGCTGTCTAGCTAATGATTAGGTGGCTGTGGGTCACATCTGTTCTGATCTGCCCTAATCCCAAATACTTAAGCATTGACTAGGAAGACTGCTGCCCTCTGTTCTTATATGTTGTAAAATTGCAAGTATTTATCATTTCATCTTCTGATTCCCAAACCTCCCTCAACCTCCCTGCTTTATCTGATGGCTTCTTTGTGCATCCAGCCACTTCTTGCCACATGTGCTTGAAAAACTGGTGCTGGAGTCCCCAGACCTCATGAAGTGACTCCTGGCAATCCCAAGCATGGTTAATTGCTTTAGGAAAAAAAGAAAGAAAAAGCCAAAAAGTCTTGAGAAATGAAGGGGTTTGATCCTTTGTGATCAGAGTAGATAAGGATTTCAGATTAGGGCTGTTTTTACCCCATAAATGAAAAGTAACTCATAAATGCCATGGTCTTAAAAACTAATTCTATTTGTATCCCACAAATGAGCTATTTGGTTTATTTGAGCCGTTGGCTTAGATGGTTTGGGGGGGAAGTTTTGAGCATGGCAGCAAGGAGCAAGAGGTCATACCTAGCTGGAAAGCGTGAGCCTGGTTGTGGAGTGAGAGGCAGCACAGGCAGCAAACTCGGATGGTGGGCAAGCCACGAGCAATGCGCCTTTTCTTTGCCCTTCCTTTCTGAGCACGGAAAGCATCGCTCAGATGCCTCAAGCAAACAAGATGTTACAATACTCACTAGTATGCTTCAGTTGTTTAAACATCCAGGTAAAATGGACTGCAGCTGCTTCTTTGCACCACAACAATATGAAGCAGCTGGAAAATATTTTTGAGAAATGAGGACTATTTTTTAATGCAGATCTGGGACCTGCATATATTTTTTATATCCCATACCATCCTTACTAGATTTGGTTCAGTAAGAATACACTTCTTCCATTCCCTTTGAAATGATGTTTGTATTTTTTTGTGGGTTTCAAATTGCCATCCAGAAAAGATTTCTTCATCCTGTCAGAAGAAGCTTTATGGTGTGGGGTCCTGGGCAACAGAATAGAGAAGGGAAATAGCACTGTCTGCACCAGACAAAGTGGAGGAAAGGAAAATTATATTTTAGCCACATCAAAGCTGCCATGTAATCATCATGTTACTAGCAGAAGATCTGAAATAATCTTTCTCTTATTTTTCATTTCTATATAACAGCAGGGTATTAGAGTAGGCAAACCAGAGAAAATAGTTGGCTTTTCTGCTTTTGTATTTTACCTGGTTAATTGTAATTCAATTATCTGAAAGAGTATGATAATCTGTGTCTTTTAATTTGTATGCAAACTACTTTAGTGTACTTAAAGCTGCATACGTTGTTTTCACAAATCACTGTGAATCCTCTTCGTCCAGATTTATACCATTTTATGTAGATTCCTTCTTTCCTGCTACTATCAAGTGCCACTTTTGGTAAATGAACCCCCTCCTGGGTCATTTCCACAATCTGGAGCAGAACTGTGTTATCTTTCTGCCTCATTGACTTACTATCTCATTTTCAGTCTCTGAAGAAAAGCTATCTTTTTCCCCCACCTTGCTTATACTACTTTTATGTTCCATGAGAGCAAGCTTAGTCCTAGTCTGTGCCTTTTAGTGATAAAAAACCAGGCACTAATTTAATGATCCATAATATTTTGTAAAAACTTCCTCAGAAATCAAAGTAATAGCATGCCGAAAAGATTTCTGAAATGAAAGAGGCAAGTATATCAGGAGTGTCTTAAAGCACAAAGAAGTCAGTCATGTGAACATTAATCCAAACATAATAAAGTCAACACCACAATAAAGTATTCTAGTTAATGGATTATTATTGTTGTTATTTTTACTTAAGTTCCAAGAGAATGCTACATTATTCCATATCCTTTGCCATGTGAATATGTTCTTATTTTTTATAGTAAATGGAATTTTAATCAAGCCTCTGGAAAATGAATGAAGTTGCATAAAGGCCAATGAATATTTGCTCCACAAGGAAGGAATTGAAAGCCAAATAAACTAGAGCTTAAATGAGTGGGAATCAATATCTCATCCCCTCCTGCTGTTCCTTCCTGCTGAACATTTTTAAGTGCAAACAATTTTGGGTATGAACTGTTTAGAATTTGTGAATATAGGCAGGAAAAAGAATATTTTTTGGAATATCTTCTAAAAGGTGTAGGACCTAAAGGGCTTGGTGAAAAACATGTGCTGTGATGTTCTTTATTAGTACTGCACAGAATTATGTCTCTAGCTCATATTTTTATGGTCCTCAAAGCAGACATGAATATTTCTTCTTCTTCATGATTGAAATAAAATGCTACAGGGAAAACAAAAGGAACTAAAAATGTAAACCATGGAGTGCTGCTCAGCAGAGTTAATTGTCTCCAGTGATGGATGTGAAGCACATGCATTTTGCAGATGAAGAGTAAATCCCCAAAAGAAACTATTGCATAATCTTTTTGTCAGTTCTTCTAAATGTGCTTTCAATTTTCATATTGCTGATATAAATCTCTTGGGTCAAATTTCGTGCCTTGCCATGTTTTCACAGTAGTCTTTTATGTAGACCCAAGCATTTCAGCTCTGCCTACTTCAAACAGTTACATTGGACTCAACTGCTTCTTGAAGAAGAGCAAAGCACATGAGGGTACACAAGAGGTTTTTTTCTGTATAATTAGGGGTAGCAGCTTCCTTCCTATATGTTAGAGCAGTGAGGAGCAACTGAAAAATTGCCACAATCAGGCCCATCTTTACCAAGGATTCAATATCCACATCCTGTTTCATCCCTATGTGTGGTTGTCTCTTGTAAACAGAACATCCGGCACATGTGCTGAAAGTACTTCTTGAAAAGGCTTAGACTATCATTTTCTTCAGTGTGGTGGAGTCTCTTCCTTGTAAAAATGGACCAACACAAAACACGTAGAGATCTCTGTAGTGTTTAAAAGGTCTAATGCTTATGGTATGTGTCTCCTCAAATCCTGTAATATTCTCCTGCCTCCAATCCACACTCAGTGTTACAGTCTAAGATGCTTTCCTCTCTAAGCGTGAGGAGCAAAGGAAAGTAAGTACCTTCCACCATGAGTCTGTACTTGGCAGGATTGGGCAGGTTTAGGTGAGGGACAAATAGCAGCTCACACCTTTTCTCCCTTTGTTCTTAAGCCATAAAGGAATGCTCTTAACAACGATATGTTTAAATGGTTATTTGTGAATTTGAGAGGTTTCTTCATTGAGGAAGAATGAAGAAACCTACATATTTTTAATAGCTGGTATTGTGATCATGGTTATCTCTGACTAGTAAGTGTTACAGGAAACATGAGTTTAAACCTCAGGATTTACACCAAAGGATGTACTTTGTTGTCGTGGTTTCATACAGGTCCTTCAGCCTGGGCAGACAATAGTTGGAATAGCAGCTCTTCTCCCTTTACTTCACTGCAAAGGTCTGATGTGCCATATGGGTTTTAGACATTTACACATTTTTATTATGTCAAAATTGTTTTGATAATGCCACTGATGCTTCCAAAATCTGTCAGAAATAGTTTTGAGAAGGCCCCCTAATTATTGCAGAAACATATGTGCTAATTCTGCAGATGTGTTAGGAAGACATTCTTCTGTGTTTTGTCTCCCTTAGGCATTTGATGGTGGACTGAAAGTGAGCAATTTGACAGGTTTGATGCAGGTCTGATTGAGAGAATATTGTTTTCCACATGACTAGTTTCATTACCAGACACATTAAAAACAGTCTGGAGTTACTGGCCCTAGAGAAAAAAATCAAAATTAATTACCTAATGTATTTATTTTGGTAATAAGGAATGTCCTTTCCTCTTTCAATGTGGCTTTTTTTATCCACATAATGGAAGGATGGTGATGCAGGTCTTGACTTTATCTGTATGTTTGTCTTGGAGGAGCCCTTGGACCTGTTGAAGTGATCATAATAGCAGAACATTTTGCCATCAGACCTTTCCATCCTTGTCCTTTGCATTTGACTAATGCTGTGCTTTTTTTACCCAATGTTCACTGAGATAGAGAAACAAGCAAGAGCAGTCAGAATTCCTTCTTTGCAGTGCTTATAAATAATGGGATTAAATGCCTAATTTATATACCTATATATAAATCTGTGTGTGTGTATACACATGCCTGTAGAGATGTGTGTGTAGGTATATAGGATGCAATTCATCTTTTGGATTGTTCAAATTAAAGGGAGGAGGTCATCTTCAGTCATCTTGCATTGTTTAGCAATTTCTATTTATTCTAATTACTCTGACGCAAAGGAAGGTGCGTTCAGAATAGTTTGTTGAGTAACTTTTATTTCAAACTAAGATGGTGCTACCTGCTAAAGACACCTTTTGAAATCACATCTAAAGACAGGTCATCTTCAAAAGCCTAGATAAAACAAAGCAATCTGTGTATTTATGCAGCTTTCAAACTTTTCAACTGCCAGAATATGGAACAGGAGATGGTTGTTTTTAGAGAGAAACCTAAAAATTAGTGTCACTTTTTCTATTTTCTCACTGTCTAAAGTGGCTCAACAGGAACCGCAGCTTAACCTCAGCAGTTCAAACCTGTTTTCTCTTTTCTTCTCATTGTCTGCCTGTTGCAATAACCTGTGTTTTAGCACAGACTTTGACAGCCACGATCTGCTGTAGTGCTGATCAAGCTGTCAAGCTGCTTCTTTCACTGTAGGAAACAGAGCTTATAGCCTGCAGCTCCCTAATCTGAAGTGTCTGCTTGGTGGCCAGGAAAGGATGTCCTTATGTGCCCAGGCAGATTGCAGGTGAGCACAGCTGCACCACAAAGGGTATGACTCTTGGGAAACATTTAAACCATAAATACTATTGCAAAGTTAGAAGTCACTGATTTGTCTCTTTGATCTTATGAAGTCTTAAATTAATCTGGTTAAGAACTCTTTATCAATACTAAGTCATAAGCCTCCCAGTCTCAGCTGTGGTGCTAGTTGTTCATTACAGGCATTTAACAACATGCTTTTTGTTTCTCTAGAGTCCAGTCAGAATTAGTGAATTTAATGTTGTCTCCCACAGAGACTTTTGTCTAATTCTTTAGTTCCCAGTTCAAGCTTCACGCTCTGTCTCCTTCAGTGTGCCTGCTTAACTTCACCAACCTCCCCTGTCTTGTGCCTTTATCAATACCTGTTTACCTTCTTATTTCTTACCCCTTGGTCCTGCCCTCCTGGTTCTTCACTCTCTGCTCTGTTTCCACTTCCTGTCTCCTGGACTTCTCCTGCTTCTTTCTCCTCAACCCTGATGGACTACTAATGCCCTTTGATGCTCTCACACTTCCATGTCAGCCCACCTCACCAGGGAAATGTGACGATGATTGCAATCCAGCTTAATGTTTGTGAGGACACCTGGGACCAGGAATTGTTGGCCTTGTTGGGCCTCTTTATTGCTTGAGTTCTGAAAACAGCTTTTCTGTGGCTTTAATATTCTTTTTTTAGCATTGTTCATTGTCTGTCAGTCTCAGTCAGAAATTGATGCTTAATTATTACGTTGGTGTGAACATCATGATAAGGGGTTACATAGAGCTGTGACCAAGAACAAGGAGTTGATAAGTTTAGGTCATGATCACAAAATTAAAGAAAGGTGGGATTGGTGATGGTTTATGATTCTGCAATGACTTTGCCCTGCTGGAGCTCTGCTCTGATGCCAGCACATATGGGATACAAAAGAACTCCATCACAGAATTTTTTTTTCCTTGTCTGATTCAGGAAATTGCCAGGCAGAAATGTCTATGCCCAGATGCACAATGAAAAAGAGCAGGAGATGACAAGCCCTGTTAATCACAGTGAGGACACCCAGAACATCATCCAGGGTGAGGAGTTTATTGATGATGATCTGGACTCTCAAACACTAGGTAACGCAAGAGGTAACTTCGTTTTTAGTTTATACATTTTCATAAGTAATTGATTGTTTTCCTTTTAGCCCCTTTTCATTTTCTGTTCAGTTTCACGAAGATGCAAATGGAAAAACCACTGACAAGGGATTGTCTCAGTCACCTTCTTTTGGCTTCCTTGAGATACAGGCTAATATATGGATGATGTGCTATAGAGCATGAGTACAGAGATAGTAGTTTAATGTCAGGAGATTGATTTGGACAATTTTAGAGATAAATTATATTTGGTAGAATAGTATATAATCTGCAACAGTTGAATTCACTCAGTAATTCCCAGAATGAGTGGAAAATTGAGTTTAGGCCAGAAGGATTTGTAGAGTCAATGCTTCTATGATTTCAGATGGATTGTATGGAGATCCATTGCTATATTTGCCTTCATATTCCAGTGGCATTTAAAGCTTTTGTGATTAGAAACATTAAATTTATTCTTGTATAAAAAGTATCATAAGTCTTTCTTAGTTTAACTGTTGACTTTCCTGATATTCATGAGGTGGTTGCAAGAAACTCACAAGAGAAACTTTCTGTGAGTATCACTCAGCGCAAATGATCTCAGTGTCAGGTGGAAGTGTATATCTGGCACCCTGTGGTTAGTTTTAATGTAGCATGGAGGGCTGATCTATAAAATTAATTTGTTGTAAAATTTACATTGTGTTCAGACTGTTTTTGGGTCACAGTCTGAAAAGTGTAGGACAGTGTTAAGAACACCCAGTTCTATTTCTGCACATTTTGTGAAAATAAATCAGATAACCCAAAGCCTTTGGTATTTGTAGCAGTAAATTAATGGTGTGAAAGGCAATTGTAATGTCTTCATGAACTCCGTGGAAGAAGATATGTTTTAGGTGCACCAGAGGTAGCCTGGGGAAGACAGAACCTAGTCAGAGGAGAGATTTCTTTATCTTGGGTTTTACCTTTATTGTTTGTTGTTGTCTTTATTTTCACTTGCTGAACTGTGTGCCACTTCTAGGTTCTTGAAGGTGTTATCTTTGAGCACAAGGGAAGAATCCAGCCTCTTGCTTTGCTTTGCCTATTTCTATCTCCTCTTTGACAACCTTTGTGTATGAGTATCACTGTGTTTTCAATTCTGATTTTGGAAGAAGATCTTGATTGCCTTCCTGACTTTATCAAAGTTAGTCCAAAAAACAACCCCAGAAAAATAAAGTCTATGTTAAAATGGTTTGATCAGCTCATCTCCAGAGTCTTTAGAGGAGAAGCTGAATGCTAACAAAGTCCTTACAGACATGCCTATTAAAGTGGGGCATTCAAGCACCTCTAGTAATGTACAAAAGCATAACTTCTTTTAATGGAAGAAAATCCCTTATGGCCTATTCAAAAACAAGTAGCTTGAGATGCTGAAATAAAGAAATGCTACCCTAATGTGTAGCACATTCAGAATTAATCTCTCTTTGCCCTGCACTCGGTACTCAGAGAAAACAAAAATCTATCTGGGCAGAGCATTATTTTAGTGTTAAAGAGTACAAGATCATGATGTTTTGATAATATAAGGCAGTTAGCAAATGCATATCTCAAGGTGATTTGTGCTTCTGCCAGGATGTCAGCTCCAGTAGCCTTTCCAGGAGAGTGTAAAGAGCTCATTTCTGTGGATCATAATCATCCATATTTGTCACCTACTCTACAGCTTTTAGACAGAAGATGTTATTTAAGACATGAAACTATACTCCTGCTTGCTCTCCTGTTTGGTTATTTGCAATACTTTCCACAAGCTCTAGTATTGCTCAGTATTGCCAAGAAAATATTCCTATTACTGATACTCTGTTTTATCTGGCTAAAGTATGAAACATGTTACAATCCCTGCTTTATATTAAATTGTGGTTTACAACATTATTTGCAGAAGGTTCCTATGCTATGGAGATCCCTTCTAGTTCTGGTGAGCTTTCTCCCCCCCTGCTGGGAGATGTCAGTAGCCACCTCCACTCCATGCACAGAAGGGAGTTTAAGGCCTGGGTTTCTGTTTGTTCTCTCTTCTCATAACTTTTGAATTTCCACAGTACAGTATTTCCAGACTCACCCATCCACTTTTTTTGTTTTCTATATATTTTATGTTGCCTACTTTATCGCAACCCCCACCTTGGGACTCCTCAACACCATTACCTTGCAGTGACTCCTTCTGGGAGAAGTGGCAACTTGAACAGCTACAGAGTTCCCTTATTGCTGATGCCGGTCAGTGTCCAGTCCCAGGTCAGTGGCATGTCGAATGGACGCCTCAGGTTCCATTCTCCTCCCTCACCTGCACCCCTCGAGACAACTACACCTTTATAAGCCACACAGAGAACCAACTTATGCTGTCACTGGGATAGAAACCCTAGGAATTCACCACAAATCCACCACCATGAGCAAAAGCTTTGTGCAAAAGTGTGCTGTAGGTACATGGAGCTGTTGCACCAACCTTCACCTGACCTGTTGTTTGATAAAGCCACTCTCTTATGCAATTGACTTGTCCCTGCAATAAAAGGGGATTTATTGTGGAGTATCTGAAATACACTAATGTTGGCCTTTTGTTTCTATATTTTCATAGGCAATCACTCAGGCGTGGTTTTGAGCATCAACTCCAGAGAGATGCACAGTTACCTGGTTAGCTGATATTTGCAGCTGAACACAAAACCCGAAAGACTCTTCTCTGTACCGTTTTATTTTTCCCTGGTGATGTCACAAAATTGCAAATATGACTGTAAATGCTGATGGAGAGGAGGTTTCATATCAGTCCTGTGGAAAAAAAACATCCATCATCAGTTACCAAGGGCAAAGGACAATATGTCATGTTCACTCTATGGCCTGGGAACTCATTACGATTGAAACTCAAACTATGGTAGCAAATCTGTAGCCCTAGGCACCTTCAATGCCACTTTATTTCTTTTCTGTATATGCTCTATTTCTTTGTGTTTATTTTTAGAACAATTGACTGTAACTTTTTAATTGTATTTTTAATCGAGGTATTCAGCAGAAGGCTGGGACTCTTCAGCCTGAAAAGGTGATTTTTACACAAGTGACTAGACCAGAACAGATGGTTGGTTGATCACAATGACAATTTTTTTAGGAGTTCAAGTGTTTCTGTACTGAGAAAGGACTGAGTGAGTGACAAATGCACTCCTAGTTGAGACAAGCTCTTAACTTAAACATGTGTGAGACAATCTAATGAATTTAGGCTTAGGCCCTTCTGTGGATTAAAGGAAGTAAGATGTTAATTAGGATATCTCATATTATACAATAATGCTCTTGTAAGTGTAGCAAGTCCTGACAAACTATCAGCACCAGTATCTCCCCCAATCCCACCCCATGTGAAAGAAAAACACCAGCTCGATGCTATTTCCAGACCAGGTGCCTTCACTTGCGGACAGTCATTTCTGTTGCTCTCTTCTTTTCTCCTGAGCGAGCTCCTCTAGGACGATGGCAGCTGCCAGATGAGTTTTCCTGTAAAACCCTATGCTAGTGGCCTGTCTCTTTTTAAATTTCCAGAGTGTGTAAATACCTCTTTTAAATCACTTTCTTTGTATGGTTATTTTTTTAGAATTTCCTATTAGGGCAGATGTGCCGGGTAGGTCAGAGCTCTCCTCCGGAAAGGGCTGGGTAGCACTACTGTCTCCTTCCCTCAGCAATCCTGTTTGGGATTTCCTCTGGCTCTTTGCAGGTGGGGGTGGACAAACTCTGACCTTTTCCACGTGCGTTGGTTTGACAACCTGAGAAGGGTCATGGGGAGGATGGGATGGGATTTAGGGGTTCGTATTTCCTTCTCCTCACCACAGGGTGTCACTCAGTCCCTACCACCGCTGGCCCCTATTTCTGCAGGGAGGGTAAGAGAGGGAGGGAGGGGCTGCTGGAGGAGCTGCCTGCAGAAAGGCTTCGGAGTAGGTCAGTAGTGCCTAATCCCAGTTTTGTGAGTTGTGTCAGTTTCCTAGTCTTGACCTCTGCATCCCTAGGAAACGGCAGCACAGACCCTTCTTGTCTTTTCTCTGTGATTTATGTAGCCTCGTAGAAAACTGAGTGTGGTGTGATGAGCTTAAATATCTGGCATCCTGTGTGTCACAGCTGCCTGGGATTCGGATGCTTCTCCCAGAAATCTATATAATCTCTTTACTTTTTGCCTTTAATAGAGAATAAATAACTCTGTACTCACTGAATGTCATACTGATGCTAGTGACAAGCTCACACACCACCTTGTTGGAAAAGGATACAGATAGCTAACTACATCATCCAGAATAAGTAAACAGAAAATAATGAATGCTAGTAAAATAGAAGAGAACTGTCTTAAAATTATTGTATGCATTGGAGTCATTCTTCCATGTAGCTGTGGATATCCTAGAGCATATTGTCATCAAATGCAGCAGACTGGGGTGTAATAATTCAGTGTAGTACTGTAGGCTGTCACAAACCCCACAGGATGTATGTGTAAAGCACAAAAAATCTAGATTATAAACTTAATGTAAGGAACTAGGTGGAAAAGTTAGAGTGAAGATTCTGAAAAGCAATTGCAAACTGCTCAGGAAAATAATTTCAAAAATTGTTCTAAAATTTCTGCCTGTTTAGTTGTATAGTGCCATGTAAACTTATTAACAGAGAAGCAATGCTCTATTTGACTGTTGTATGCCAGACTGTGTGGAAATCCAAGGTTTTAAGTGTATCTGAGTCTGGATTTCTTGAAGAGTAGTGTAAATACAAAATGTGCTGTGCATTGGAAGCTCTTGGGATTGTTGCACCAGGGACTTTCCTTCCTCACCAGCTCTTCTTGCATTTTCTAGTGGAAATGAGGTGGAGCGGAGAATAAAATAGTATTGCAAACATCTTACTTCTTCCTGTGAAATACATGTGAAGTGGGTTATTTGTACAGGGCAGGTGAGCGGCGAACCAGCCTCATGGACAGGGGATGGGATGGAAGTTCTATCTTGGAGTTGTTCTGTGTTAGTCTGATTGGCAAAGGACGCTGTTGGAACTGGGTCACACATCTAATTTGTGCTTTAATGGCTACTTTTATACGTTTAATTCAGGGTGATTTCTGTCTCTGATCACAGGAGTCTTTTGGAACACAGAGTATTGCTTGGTACTCTAATTAACACTTAGCACAATGTAGTGCCTGTAATAATGTTTTTCAATGGTTATTAATTTGATTCGTGCAGCACCCCTGTGAGGTTGGTTTGTCACGTCTTAAAAACAGTTTTCTAAAGAGGCATTGGTTTGCTGTAACTGTATTAATAATACCCAGCAGATAATAAAGCAAACCCTTGATTTCCCGGCAAGATTAACTTTAAAATGGATTATTTTAAAACTGAGAAAGTACTATTACCATTTTCTCATCTGTGGTGTCTTGGTTTATCTTTAAATGAGAAGACTCACTAGTGCTCGATTTCGAATCTCTTGAACTACATCCATGATATCTTACCATTTTATCTTTTATGTGGATCTAAAATCCTGATGCATGTGTATTCAGAAACACAGTTGCTTCTATGCACAATTGCTGGTCATGCATGCACACACGTATGCAGTATTGTACATATTTTAATTAAATTTATTAGTGAAGGCTTTGGGCAAGTTACTTAACTTGTACATGCCTCAGTTTCCCCACCCATAAAATGGGGCTGATGGTAATTACCAACCTCACAGGGGTATTGTGAGGCTAAATTAATTACTGTTTGTTCAGGATCATTGGAGTGAAATAATTTTGTGACCATAAATTATTAATGGTTTCACTTTATTTGTTTTATTTGTAATTATTGCTGTTCTTAAAAGCAGTCTACTGAAACCAGCTTCAGTTATGTATAAATGAAAAAAAAAAAAACATAATCCGGAAAAAAAAGTGTATCACTGGTAAAAAAAAACAAAAGTAATTTCATTTAAACACTCTTACTGGAACATATTGTTGTGTGGTAGCACTTCAACATTGGCTTTGATTTTGCTGTTACACAGTGGTATCTTCAGTTTACCTTTCTGCAGTGTTATTTGATCAAAAACCTTATAAAAATGGGTACAGTGATATTTATCAGCACTGATATTGAACTATACTGAAACCAACAAAAACTGGCAGTGTACTGGCATCTTTGGCCTTCTCAAACTCTGATGTATTTGCAATTTCAAAAACACCCTGTACTTTTCAGTGCTCCAAGCAGTAGCATCTGAAGCATTCTAACAGAGCTGTCAAGATTTACAGCTGTTATCTTTGCTTTCACTTTTGACATTGAATATTTTAAATGGCTTTGGAATGGTCCATCCATATAAAGCAGAAATGCTCAGAGGACATTTAAGGAAAATTCACACAGTGTTAATTAATTTCACAACAATAAAAGAAATATAAACCAGTGTATATTTATATACTCTCTAGAAGAGGCTCATGGAAATGGCTGTGAAGAAATAAAAGGTACCAGCCTGAGGCAGGATGTTTCTATGTCCAATTCAAATCCAGTTTCTTGGAATTATTTTATGATATTCTCATTGAATTATAACCCTCTTGATGAGTGTTCCTCTTTCAATGACTGGTGTAAAGAGGAGTAAACTTTATTCATGTAAAGTAGATGATTTGTTAAGCTACTTGCTCTAGACAAATAGAAATCAGTGCTTTGCCGTTGGTAGTTCCTTGTGCAAAGCAGGTTTCATCTGACATGGTTATCATGGTTAGCTGTATTTTAGAGACATCCCTTCAGTGGGAATACTCTACTACTGTAAGCTGTGTCTTTAATAGAGGTCAACAGAATGGATCTGCAGTAGTTCCCATCCTCTTTACACAAACACATGGTAAAAGTCATGTGTGGGAAAAAGAAAATATTTATGAGAAATTAAATACATGCATTTGTTTGGAGTAACTTTTCGATGATGAACCAGTGGTTCTGTTAAGCTTTGAATTTCTAGTGTTGTTTCAAGTCAAATACAATGTTACTAAGTTGATAGAATCGATGACAATTCCAGTTAGATTTTTCCTATGTTTCCTATAAAAAAAGCTCTGTAATTTTTCATTAATGACACTTTTGGGGGGGGTGGGAGGAAGAGAAACTAAAAATTTTATTTCATTGCACAGTCCCTGTCAGTTGGAGTTATTATAGTTGTTTTATTGTATATTGATTGATACCACTGTATTGTTTTCATCTTCATTTTTATTTCAGCTTTTTAGATGAAAGCAAGTGCACATTTCTCTCAAAATATTGGCTTTCCACCAGGAAGAAATTTATAAGCATTTACCTTTATAAATATTGATTTTTAAGATGCAAAATTTTGTTGTGTCTTGTAAGTCCATTCAAAAGGCTGCTTCCCGGCTCATTTTCTCTGTTCTAGTCCCAGTTGCACATCACTTCTACAGCTTTCTTCAAGGGACTGGCATATAGCCTAATTCTAGTAGTTTGAGAAAGTTTTTCTAAAACTTTAATTAGATTAGTAAGTCGGGCCTGCTCAGATCGTTTTCTTAATGTCAAGTTTGTATTTTCATGTTCCCTATTTCCTTTCAGTATTTCAGTATAAGCCCTTTCAGTGCATTTAAATTCATGTACCTGTGACGTTTTCCACTTATTTTTAAACTATAATCATCAAAGTGACAAATAGCTCAGACCCTCAGTTAGCTTTTGCCTATCCCTGCAGTCTTTGGGAAATGTCAGGCTGTGCACTCTTAATTTTTTAATCTGCTGTCCCAAAACACCCCTTCTACCTGATTGATCCCCTAGGCAGCAATGCCTGCAATTCTCGCTGTAACCTCAAGCTGGAGGGGGTGCAGAAAGGTTTCTCAATGTCGAGGTGGACTAGATCAGCTCAGTTCCCAAATCTGAATGGGAATGCCATGCAGACAAACTTTTTATTTTCCCTTGTTCTGCATAAGCAGAGGGGATACATACCATCGGGGAAAGAAAAACCTGTAGTGGTGCTGCTCAGAAGGCTAAAGAATGCATTCCTCTTAGAATATTTTTCCACTGAAATTCATACATACAGCAAGTTCCTTTCATGATTTTTAATACATGACATCTCATTCCTATAAGTCTTCAGTCCCAGCCTTTTTCTTCCTGTTAAATGGAGTAGTAAATTACTTAAAATATGAATAGTGGAGCCATGTATGACTTTCATTCTTTTCGTTCCTATTTTTTCCTTATGTGAAGCTTGTCAGCATTACTGTTTTCAGCCAGTTTATGTGCTGGTAGCTGAGATGATCTTCTGTAAGACATTATCTAACACAAGAAGTACTGGAAAGCTTAGAAATATGTACTCTGAAATGCAACAACAAAGCTGTGTGAACAAAAGCATTATTAAAGAGCTGTTACAGTTTGTATTAAAGTTTTTTAATAGTATCTATAAAAATACATGTTCTAAATTGTGAATTCTTTGTCTCTCTGTCCTTCCAGATTGATTTTCTTTTAGAAGTGACATTTGCTAGTCCTGACAAGAAGTGGTTTCTTTTCCTTAAATAAGTAGTTTTGCTTAATATCATTTCCTTGCAACACTTGATGACATTACACAAACTTCAGTTTTATTGATCAGACTTGATTTCTGAGTTGCATCTTCACACTGATTACTTGCAATACAGTGGACATAAAGCCCTGTTGAGCAGCAATAATACAGGCAGCAGTACATGGCACTACTTAAATAATATGCCTTTTTGCATGTATTTTTAATGGCATAATAAGTATATTAATCATGAGGAAGGCCAGATGTTCTAAATAACTTTCTTAGCATGTCTTATATTTCTATGTTATTTGTTGCTAATTTTATCCAGCTTTTGATACCTATATTTAGTTCTTACTGACAGTGTCTGCTGTTGCAGATCAAAGCACATGAATTGGCTTATTTGCTTTTTCTTTAAAAAAAATTATTAATTCACACTGCTTATTGATTGAAACACTTTATAAAGGAAATCTTTCTGAAATGGTGAAAGAGAGATTTTTAACGAGGACAGCTCATACAGGAAAACAGCCGGCTTATATACATGTGGCTTTTGAGATACTCTTTTTATGGATTATGAGTAGACAGGACTGTGAAGAATGAGGTGTAACCCCAAACATTTGTAATATGCACGTGGACAGTTTGCAAATGCTAAAACTAGTCTAAAGGAGAATATTTTAATACACAACCTGTAAGTCCCAGATTCACAGCAGGGCATTTAAATGGATAAGATTACAAAATATCTTCACAAACAAGATACCCAGGACATTGCCCAGTTCACTGGATCTGTTTGCTTGTAAATACAGTCCTCCTTGAGGGTTAATCTTTTGAGATGTGGAACACTTCAGAGAAGTCACTTGCATTGTTTAATGCTTCCACCTCTTTGCTAACTATTTGGTGATGCTAAATGGGAAAAAAAAAAAAAAATTCCACTATCTTCTGTTTCTCCTCCTTTCTTTCCCCTCCTTTTGTAGTCCTGTTGTCCTTTTTCATTATTGCAGCTGTTTTTTTGCTCTGTCTTGTCTGCCTTCTCCTCCTGACAAGAGTTTTCTACAGTCCACCTTTCCTTTCTTGCCTTTTATTTTGCTTTACGTTCTGTCTCTGTGTTTTTATTTGGATATGCACCCTTCTGTGTCCCGAGTGATAGCAAGAAGAGTCATGATCTCTTCCTCATCTCTGTCTCTCCTCTGAGCTGTGCTGTATTATCTGGGTTGATGAGGTTCCCTGTGCTCTGTCTCACTGCAGTCCATCCTTCCTGTTTCTTTCACACTTTGATATCTTTTAATCCTTTCCGTTTTAATTTTGGCTCTTCCTGGAAGTCTTATCATTTGCCTTTCCAGAACTTCTCTCAGATGTTTGTCCCAGACAGCACATGCTTCTAGTTTGAGATGTGGATGAGTGTACTGCCTGACAGAATAAATAACTAGCATATCCTCTCTCATTGGTGTATATATTGACTTTGTCATTGGTCTGTAGTGAAATTACATATTTTATTAGCAGATAGCTATATCTATTATCTCCAAAATGCCTTCTGTCTCCTTTTGGGTTAGGGGGATGAGACATAGTGCTTGTGTGAGTTTCCAAGAGCCCAGGCTGACTTGCTTTGCTAGCCCTGGAATCTGGCAGGTACAAAACTGCAGGAAGGTTGGGCAGAGACACCTTGCCAGGCCATTGGGCTACATTTGTATTTCATGGTGGGAAATGTTGAGACCTGAGATCATGCACAGCCTTTCAGAGAAATTGTAACAACCTCAAGCTAAAGAATAGGTGAGTTAAAGAGAGTCCTTTGGTAATGGAGTCGGGAGCAATTTGACTTGATGGGTTGTGAAATGGATCTGTATGCAACCTTTTCTAGAGGCAGGGGCGAATGGCTTGTTTTCAAGTTCTATAAAATACAAGTTTAAGCGAACTCACCAGATAGATTTGGCAGAATCATCTTGTTGGAGGAGCTTGGAGAAGTTAATGGGAATAAGATAATTGAAAAGCTCAGCAGTATCTCTGAAGGGTAGAGCCTGTGTTAGGGAGTGTATGTGAGAGAGATGTGGGAAGGAGGGGAGCATGGGACTGAACAAGACAAGGAAGAGCAATGAGAAAGTCAGTGTTACCAGCGTGTATGATTTTACCACGAGTTGTTGATTTTGTTTTGTGCAAGCCCTGAAGTTCAATTTGTAATGGCAACTATTTTCAGTTTTGTTGATTGCATAGAGACTTTAAACCAGGAGTCTAAATTGATGCGGTGCTAGGAACATGTGAAAGTATTGCCATTTCTATCTATAATTTAAGACACGTCTGACTCACAGCAACATCCCAATTGGAGTGCATGGAAAAGAGGTTGCTTCCCAGGAGCCAGGATGCCTGTATGTGCTCCAGAGGGAACTCCAGTGTAGGTTTACTTCTGAGATGACTGTGGGTCATTTGCTGATGGTGTTCCTCCTTAGCACAACACTGAGCTGGGAGACAAGGGAGAGGAATTATTTTATAGGGCCTGTGTCTTGGATTTATACTGCTTAAATATAATTTGTTAGACTATCTCCATGAGCTGTAATTTTATAATATTTAGAGAAGATGAATGGAGCTGGTATAGTATTCCTGAGGGTAAGCACCAGCAACTGGATTTTACTGAACATGTGACTAGAAATTTTAATTTTAGGAACAGAGATTTCCTCCATTTCATATACACACCAGGCCGTTGAGTACAGCTCCTTTTTTTCATCTGTCACTGACAAGCTGTGATTTATTTCCTCATGGGTGTAAAGTCATGGATTGTGCTTGCAGTGCAGAAGGCTCTGGAGGGAAAACGTAATCAAATGGAGAAGTATTCTTGAATTCTCCTCTCTTGATCCCAGTCTGTTCTGAGTTGCTTTTCTCTGACTGTCATTCTGCCAATAAGCTGGGTTGATGTCAAAAGGGGATTAACTAATTTACATCCTCTTCTGTGTGGCTGAGGAAAAATAAATACAAGAAGTTTGCAGAGGAATAGCAGATTGGAAGAGGTAGGGAGCTGGATCATCTGGCAAAGTGCTTTGGAAAGCTCCCACTTTTGTGCTTCACTTACCACTTATTTTTGTCCAGCTCATGTGATTTACCTTTCCATTAAACTTAGATAGGTTTCCTTGCAGAAGGTGGTTTTAAAGAATATCACACTAGTGCATTGCAAGTGTGCTTTCAGGAGACATCTTTCTCACCTAAATGAAATTAGTATTGCTCTATATTTACAAAGCTGCGCTAGGTGTATCAGTTCTTCCTAGACTGGAGGAATATTTGGAGAGATAATGAGAGTTGGAATAGGAGAATCTTATATTTTAAGAGTAAAGGATGAAACCTGGCTTATTTACAGTGCATCTGTGGCTGTTTCAGCACAGGTGGGTCCAAAATGTCTCAATCCAGACTTGCACAGATAAATATAGATTTTGCTGGCATTACCCATGTGAACAAAAGGAGAAAAAAATGGTAATTAAACCAACCCCAAATCATATTTTTTGTTAATTTTGTAAATATTTGAAAGCCAGTAAAATAAAAACTAGACATATGTCCTGTGAAGATTCATGGAGCATTTCTTTCTACCCTGTTAACATGGAAAATCATTTATTTAGCATTGCAGGGCCAAATTCTACCCTAATTTATGACCATGCAGTTGCATGGACTTTGTCAGTACAGCTTTGTGTTACAGAAGAATTTCACCCACAGTGAATTTGAAATGCAGCTGCAGGTTAAAATTAGTCATCTTCTCACTGCACCCGTACCCACACAGGTGACCAGCTGATTTTCACTGTAGTTCTTATTCCCATGGTTAGCACGAGGCTACTTTGGATAGATGTAAGCTAATTGCAACCAAGGTAGAACTTAGTTTTTTAAATACTTGTGACTGCTTGGTCAGCAAATGCTTAACACTGTATCCAACTGCATTTCAGACAAAGAGGTCCTTCTAATCCATGTAAAGGCCTTTGGCAGCCATCAGTATGCTGTAGTCCATACCTTTAACATATATGACTACAGTCCTCTCCTTCTGCCTTTGCACATTCTGGTATTTGTGAAAATAAAACATGCCTTCTCCTAATTTTGTTTCAGGTGACCTTGACTTTAAGCAGGTTTCTTTGTATACAGTATCAGGGCTCAAGGGAAGAACGAAATTAATCTATAGCTGGTGAATTGGGGAAAAATGTTATTTGTATATTTTTGTAAATATGTAACATTTAATGGCAGTTTTGTAGTGACGTGCTGTTTTTGGGAAAAAGAAACAAATATATGTTTGAATATGCTTGACGTAACACTTAACTGTGATTCAATTGCACAAGTAATAGCATAAGGAAAAAGTCTTGTGCAATATGTAGTGCACACACATAACCAAGTATCTGTTAGTGGTCCACAACCGAGTTTTTGGCAACTTTTGACAATGGTGATGAACTGTGCAGTACAGATTATCACGGTCTCTTTCAGCTTCCAAACATGTAGCAGGCAAACTACTGTATACGTACCTGTGTACTCCACTGCATCCAAAGGTATGCATTTGTCCTGAGAACCTGCACTCCAGGTTTTTCTTTAATAAAATTTGGTTCTAAACTATTGGTTGCTTTGTTTTTCTTGGGAAGCATTTCATGGGGTTTTGGAGGGGAAATGGTTTAACTAGTTCCCAGAGTTTGTGTGTTTTGATTTGTCAGTCAGGAACAGTGAAACTACTCAACTTCAGCAGCACCGAGCTCAAAGGCTGCAGCAAACCTTCATCCTCCTCCACTTTAGCCACTCCACATCTTCCTACACTGCTGCTGCTCAATTCCATTCCTAGAAAAAAGGGGTAAGTCCTTTTTCTGCTTTTCCTTAGGAATGAAGTTGTTGCAGTATGACTGGTGGAGGGTGACACTCTGTGGTGAGACTGAAGCCATGCAACTGCTGTTCTAGGCACTCCACTGAATCAGAGGCTGAGCATTTCTGCCTAGCTAATGAATTGAAGAATTCAGCAGGTTTCAGCTTCTCCCTGTAATAGAGCGCCATCAACAGAACAAAGCTACTGATGCTCTTCTGCCCTTCCCCTGCCTTTATTCCTATCCCTTCCGTTTTCATTGGTTTCACACACTACTTGCTCCTTGTTTATTCTTTATTAACTGCATTGTCCCCTGTTTCTCCCACTCCCTTCCTAAGGAGTTGCCTGTGCTGTATAGAAGCTGCATCCTCCTTGCAAAATTGAAGGGTCAAGTCAAAATTTGTCCTTCAGTCTGCTGTAGCTGGATCCAGCCCCAGCTCAAAAAAACCCAATCACCCAAAACTGAGCTACAAATTGTATTCAGTCAGATACAAAGCCAGTCAAGACAAAATCTTCAGAATTATGCCCTTTGGATGTGCCCAGCTAAAATGTAGAATATCCATTTCACTGTGTCTACAGTCCTTGGAAATGAAATGCGTAATTATGTAGTGTAATTCTAAAAAGGCTTGGTCCTAATGTCCTACAGATTTTCTTTTACTGGTCCTGGCAAGTGCTCTCTGTCTTTGCAAGGTCACTGAATTCTGAAGTCAGAATATGCCTTGCATCCCTGTGGTTGGGACATCCCTTTGTGCTTCAAAGCTTCTAGATGAACTGCTACTGGCGCAGTTCATACTTAGAGTTGGAATAGAGTTTACATTTGCTGAGAGGTGGTTGTTGCTTTGCAGCTCGATACAGTACCTTGGCCTTCCCATGGGAAGTCTGACACTGGTAGAATAAACACCTGATGGTTCTTTTCACTGCCTATTTCCCACAATAGGGAAGAGCACAGATGTTGCTAAGTGTTGTGGATGTGCAATGTGAAGTCTTATTAAACCTCAAATTGACACAAAGCAACAACATGAATTATTATCTACCTTTTTTTTTTCCCAATCAGCTATAGAGATTTTATAGACTACAATGAATTTTTAATAGGATAACAAATGGATTATTCAGAGTATTTATTTTGAGGATCAGAATATGAACAATTAAAAAAAAAATCAACAAGTTTAAACTTAATTTTCTCAGTCTGCTCTAGTTCAGCACTTTCTCATGGTCCCTTCTGAAAGATTTGGCAGCTGGAGGAAGCCTGTGGCGTGGGCTGAATGACCCTACCCTGTGGCACACCATGCTAAATGTGAGGCTGGGCTCAGAAATGAAGCTTGAGGCTTTCCCTGTTGTGTAGCTCAGCTAGGAAACATTTCGATGGTTGTCATTTAGGTTCTCGAATCCTATAATGTGGCTAGCTGAGACTTTAAACTGCAATTTTTCTCTACAAAAGCAGCCTGTTGAATCTCAAGTGACAACATTTCATTTTCCAAATTTAGTGCTCTGATACAGTTAAAAGCAAAACTGAAAGAAACCCTGAAGTTGCTTATTTTTAATTATGTTCCAATAGTTCTTTCCAAGGGAAGCTCCTGAGCTGGAAGGGCAGGAGTGAGAACAAACACAGCCAAGCTGTTCCCATAAATGAGATGCAAATGAAAGTTGCTAATACTTAACCTGAAGGGCTACTTTACTTCAGAAACCAATTTCCATGGACAAAAAAATAATTGCTCCACTTCTGTTTTCTTTGCTGTCCCCATCAAAGTCATATTAATCGCTATACTATTTTGAAGCTTAACTGGTTTCAACATCATCATAAATTATGTCTCTATAATAAAACTTCTGAGGCATAAACACCAGCCAATATTTTTTTCTGATTTTCATTAAGACACTGATTTCTTTTCCATTTTTTTTATTTTTGTGATTTATGCTTTGAAAGATGCTTTGCTTTCTTATGAATCCAGCTGCTCTAGTGAAAATGTTACTGTACTCTGACCCTCATGGTTTTCAAAGGCTGAAGCAAAATGCTGCAACTGTTGCTCAGTGCATTTTGAAAGTGATAAAAAGATCCATTCTTGCCATTACAGTATTATGCCAAAAACGAATCACAAAAAAAAATTCAAAATCAACTGTATGTGCTAAAAAGCAGGTTAAAAAGGTAAAAATTCTAAGGAATAATTCAGTGGCAGCAATTAACAGTCTATTTAAAAAATAAAAATGAAACCAGGAGTGAAGGTTTTCACTTACTTTCAACTCAGGATCATGTAGGTATAATTCTACTGAGCTGTAATTCTAGTGATCTATAATTCTACAAAATTTGATGGGAAAATTATTTACTTGTCATCAAATCACTGAAGAGGAATATCCTTGATATGATTTAATTTTTTCCAGTTATTTAATAAATTGTGAAGGAATACTATTACATTGCCTCGATCTTAAGACAGATGCTTGCTTTAAATATCAAATTGAAAAAAACAATTGCTTTATAGAAGGGAATGCTCTTTTAACTGCTGGTGGGGAAAAAAAGAGCTAAATATTTTTCTATGAGAGAAAACAGTCTCATTTATCAATAGCAATATGGCAGGGGAACAAGGAGAAGCACATGGAGACACTTAACCAGAACGTGCTTCCAGCCTCCATCCACCATGAGTGGCCCTTTCTGCTTTGAGATGGGTAGCTTTGTGTTTGAGAGCCTTGGTAATTACTTTCTGCCATGAATTTTGTTTCTTGTTTATGGACCCATGTAAGCTTTTAGCATGTATAAAATTCTGTGATAAGTTCTGTAGCTGAATTGGGCAGTGAGTGCCAGCACCTCTGTGCAATTGTTTTGAACCTGCTCAGTAATTTTGATACCCTCAGAGTTTGTACTGTTAGTGACAGGGACTATTTCATTCCCCATTTTTATAACCTTTTAATGTAGTTCCTTCCCTCCTCAAGATTTTTTTCCCCACACTGGAATGATCTTATCTTTGTTTCCCCCTTGAATTTCATTGTAATATCAATAGTACTTTTTCCTGTCTGGAGGGATTGCTATGCCCCTTGTACTGTCCCCTATAGAGTTTATTTATGGCTCTCAGTGCCCAAACTTTGGATGATGTTCTATAGGTCTGAAAGCAGATGACAGGTAGTTCTCTTTTCTTAGCATTTGCTTGTGCAACCTGTACAAGTGAAACAGGGCTTAGAGCTATCTGCTGCATTTTAGACCACAGGATTATGCCAGGATATTTATTTTTTTTTGTATTTTCTGTTGTTTTGTTTTTTTTTTTTTTTGCTTGCTTTGGTGTTTTGATTAATTTTTTGTCCCTAATTGTTGTTACTGTGCGGTACATGGACCTAACTATTATAATTCCATACTGATCTTGGAGGCTGTAAGTACAAAAAGGAAAACAATTAAGTACTTTATAATATTGCTTCCTTCAGTTTGGGGAAATTAAACACATTTTAGGCTTTCTACATTGGTAATAATTGCAGCATAATAGGAACAAGAGCAAAATCTAAGAAAAGCAACAAGTAATTATGGCTTAACACTTTTCAATCTCATCTGTCAGTCACCTGTAAGGAAATGCTATATCCATCTTTAAGTATCCTGATAATCAGCTCAGTCTGATTTTAATGCACTTTCATTTCCTAGGGGTAATTTTTACTGTTTTATATTTTATGTAATTTATTAATGGAGTTGACATCTAAACAAACTGATGCAGTCACACAAAGCAAGCTGAAACTGCTGCTATGAGCTCTAAATACATTGAACTTCCACTTCCTGTTGGTGGGCGAGCCCTTGGACAGATGGCATTCAAGGTCATCGCTCAGTTAAATGGGGACACAACTGATACCAAAAAACCCTCATTATAACCTGCCCAAGCATTTTCCAACCAACTGGCACGGGAGAATGGTACTCAGCTGAGGCTGACCATCATGGGAGACCTGCTGAGGTGCCACCAACAACTTATACTGACAAATACCAAAAACCAGCAATGCAAATCCTTTTTTTTTGACAGGTAACTTTATTAATAATGGTCTTGGATCTGTCGCACCTACGGGGTGCCAGTCTTTTTTTCACACTTCGCAAGACTTTCTGAAGAATAAACTAGAAAGGCATAAAGTTAGTTGAAGCTACTAAGACACACATTTGAAGGTGGGTCTATTTTGGGACTTTTGTTTTTGGCTTTTTTTCCTTTTTTTTTAACAGAAGTTTCCATGAATGTGTGTCAAAAAACTTAAATACATTGAGAAATACAGTAGAAAGACTATATTTACAGTCAATTATAATGGGCACTGCCAACATATCCAATAACAAAAATAAAACAAAAACTTTTTTTTCATGTTTCTTTCATGCTTTTTTTCACAGAGTTTTTTTTAAATATGATTTTGTTTTTTAAAAAATACAATAAGGAAATAATTACATTCTTAATATGAGAACATTATCTTACAACATACACCCTGGGCCAATTAATTTGAAAGTGTCTAACAAAACTTGATACTAAATTAATATTCTTCATTTGAAAAACCAAATTGCCACAATCATCTCATTAAAAGAAAACATTTGATCCCCCAACGTTATGATCTGTTTTTTTTTTTTTTTTAAATTAAAAAAAAGCATCAGCATGAAAAAAAAAATAAAAAAGCACCTGGTACAGTAACAGGTGTTTGGTGAGGAAGCACAGATGTAACATTTTCTAAAAGGACATGGAAATGATTCAAAATATCAGAGTTTTCCTTTAAAACAAAAGTCATGCTGCTCTATGGCTGAGTTTGCCTTTTGATCCTGAAATCTAAAAATGGTAAAAATACAAGCTCTGTCGCTCTATAAAAAAATGTGCAGCAATAGTACTGTTCAAGGCAACAGAGTACATTTAACAGCACCAAATGTGGTCTATTGAGAGGTTGTTTCCCAAGGTTCTTGGTTTTCCTCCTTTCAAAACCTTGGCCATTATATAGAATAGACTAATGCAAATTGCAGCGGTACCAATGCACTTATACAAGAGACATACAATTACAGCATGTGCCAGGCTGGGGGCAGTGGTGGTTTCATGCAGCCTTTGCTGGAGGAAGAGTGAAAGAGGCTTCATTTTGCCAGCAGCCCCTGCTGCAGCAGGCTCTGTAGGTGCCAAGGGTGCTGTAGGTGCCAAGGGTGACCTGTGCCTATGGCAGAGCTGAAGGCTGGGGCTGAGATTGTGTGCATGGCCCCAGCACCACACCAACTATTTGCTTGGGCAGAAGTCTGTGCACATTTATCTCATCAACAGACTCCTTGTCCTTGCCAAGGATTTTTTTTTTCCATAGGATATAGGGGGTGGAAGATACAATACCAATATTGGGTAAAAAAGACAAGTGATTTGGCTTTTGACTACTCTGCATTACTTGATGCGGGATCACTTCTTAATGGCAACTGTTACATCATTGCAAATGTTGACTAGAAGCCTAATTTGCATTATAAATATGTACAGATATAAATTAAATATTTATTGAAATATACAAATAAATAACTTAATTTGAAATAAAAAGCCTAAATGAACTTTTGCTTCAAATTTGCTTCTGCTATTACTTGTGGGAATTTGACACTGTTTAGTCCATAGTCATACAGCACAGAATGTGCCCTCTACTTATAGAGTTAGTAAGTAGATGACCTAAAATAATATTAAAAAGTTGTGTTTTCAGTGAAAACCACAGTGACACTTGCTTTCCTACTGTATCTGCATTCCTGCAGCACCTTGTACAAAGCATAGTCCCAAGAGGCAAAGAGCCTTTTCTCATCCTGGGCCCCATTTCTACGCTGTTAAAGTCAGTGGGACCCTGGCCCTAACTGCTTTTGGGGAAAGGACACAGCCCTGTCTCCTATCAGCTATCAGGTCTTTTTGAAAGCTCTGTGCCTTCAAATCCCACCAGCTCCTGCAGGAAATACTCTGGCATCCAGCTCAGCTGAGAATCCCAGCGTACCCTTCAGGACTTGCACACACCTATTCCTAAAGGTAAGAGATAATCTGTAGGTGTGGCCATAAAGGGATGTGATCCTTGATAACTGCTGTCTTGCCAACTTCTCCAATTTTAATTGCAGTCTTAACTAGTTAGCAAGACTTCAGCCCTAACATCTGTGATTATCTCAAAATATGAGTAGTGTTTAAATTTTTTCAATTAAAGCAATTTTCTATTCCTCACACTTGAAGAGGAAAAAAAGTCTTGAGAGTATGATTGAAGGCTCTCCAAACCTTAAAAAAAACCACAGAGAAAAGCTTAAAAGAAGTCATCTTATTATACGTTCTCCCCCCTCCCCCGCCCCAATTTTTGAAAACCAATCTTGAAATTTTGAAGGACTTCAGTTGGCAATTTACTGCATGTAATTTCTCAGAAGTGACATGGATGGAGACAAAGAAAAACAGATTTTTATAATTTTACAGACTAAAATATAAAATGCTGTTTCCTAGTAAATAGAAATGGACTCATGTCTGAGAAAATCCCCAATTTTTTGTAAAATTGTTTATAAAAGAGTCTAAAAAATATCACCTTTTCAGTCCATCTTCCTCAAAAATAATAGCTGAGGTCTGAAAAGACAAAGGAAACTAAGTACAGCAGTGTTCTATAACTCAAGTTTAACAATACTATATTATAAAAAAACAAAACAACCGACTGCATAAGTTATTCTGAGTTGCCATTATCTGTTGAGAATTAATTTCAATTATGTTTTCTTTTTCAAAAAGTATAGAAAAGAAGCAGTATCTAAAAATACCTGTTTGCCTTTTAAAAAAATCAGGAACAAGTCATAGTTCAAGAACATGACCTTTGAAAATGAGTGGTGTTTCAAAACATTAATAAAGAGAACATACAAAACAGCATTTTTTTTCAAAGTTTGGCAGCGTTTTATCTCCCAATGACAAAATCATCTGTCTAAGAAGTATCCAAAAAATGCTTCACAGCTGAGTTGTGTCATCCCACGGTCTTGCACCGGCACAGAGGGTGGTGGCACCACAGAGCTCCTGCCTTCTCAGCCGAGCGAGCTTTGCTGCTTCTGTGAACACATTTCTTCAGTTTGCTTTTGCCACATGAACAGCAAAGCCACTGCTTCTGAGTGAGACCTTGCTCTGGGTCACACCTTGAAAGTCAGTTTTAACCTGTAAGAGCTGTGATTTCACGAGGTCTTTAGGCACCATCTTCGGCAGTGTTCGGGCCATCTGGTGTGTGCTGTTTTGGCAAAGTAAACTTTCAACTGTGACTTTATGCTCCTTTTCAATTACTATGGTTGGTTTGGTTTCTTTTGCTTTTCATTTTCTTTACCAGTGAAGTTGGAAATAAGGAGTTACAGCTAATAAAAAGGGGCACACGTAGTTACACAGCAATACAGTAGAGGGAATACAGGCAGATTAGCGCCAAGCTACCATTAACTTAACAGAATTATAAAACTTCCTATGTTGTATCGCTCAAAATGACCTTTCAGATGAGTCTTTTGCAGCCTATGTCTTCGTCTGGAATAGGTAAGGCCTTTATGGAAAGTGAGGGGTTTTGATGTGTTTATGTTCCATTTTTCATCTCCCATTCCTGGAAAGGGGGAAACAAAATACAAAATATGTTAAAGAAATCAGGATATTTCACTGATGTCATTGGATCTGCTAAGCCACGGCTGAGGTCAATAACAGTTTTTCCATTAACTTTGCTGGATCCAACCCACAAAATCAGGGAATGCTAACAAGTATGTCCTGATAGTGTCTGTGCACAGCTCCTACCCCTTGGCAACTATATGCAGCAACTTTTTTTCCAGAGCAGTGCAAATAAGCCACGTTTGTTTTCTGAAAAGGATACTTCTGGGGCACTTGCACCCCACAGCTGGGAGAGGCTGATTTAAGCACACAGGGCTCTTTGACTTGCATGAGGCAGCAGGAAGCCCTCAGTATCTCTCAGAGCTGACACCAAGTGATTGCTTTACTGCTCTTCAGTCTTTTTATTATCGAACCAATGGCAGACACATATTTCTATGGCTAAAAAGAGCAACTTACTGAGGCAGAGACTAACAGGCAGAGTAAAGAAAAACAAGTCAGTTTGCATTGCATTTGTTTCCCTTATACATAATCTAAATTGAGCTATTGCTTGGCAAGTTGAAGAATGTGCTTTGCCTTTGTGCATCTCAGTTTTCCCACCTGAGGACAAGAACACCTGCCAGCCACAGGAAAACATGAAAATATAATGCTTTCATTCACATGTCTCAGAGCAAGGTATTGCCATTTCTTCTGCCACATAAGTGAAAATTATGAGATTGCTATAGCTGAGCACCCAGTTAAATAAAACTTGTGGCTATTGAGTGACACCTCAGTATTTCCTAACAGTAAGGAAAGAGGAGAAGAGCTGAAGAGGGATGGGCTCAGCTTAGGACATCCACACTATACCTGCTCCCTGAATCACATCCTTACAGCCATCAGGAACTCATGAAGATCCACAGGAGGTGGCTTCTGGCTCAAGAAATCCCCATGGAGCACCAGCCCAGCTGCTCCTCCCCAGGCACTGAGCACTGCAGATTCCTCCCTGACCCATCTACTCTGCAGAGACACTCTGCAGGCAGCCTGCTGACTTGGCTCCCAACCTGAATTCCTGAATTTAACACTCATTCCACAACATTTAAGAGCTCTGGCTGAAAAACCATTATTTTATGCATGTAAATAGCTGTTTCTGCTGCTGAAAGCAATAAAAGCATTCATTTGGCTAAACAGCTGCATGACCACGACACCTCTTCAACTGTTGTAAAGCAACAGTAAAGGTCACAGTTGGTGGCTACTTTAGCAATATAAGGAAAAAAAAATCTTGAGTTTAAAGCAGGTAGACAATAACTTCTTTTATTTCTAGACTTGTGGGTTTTTTCCCCCTTCATTTAAATGGTGCTTTTATTAAAGCATGATATATTTTAAATATTCAGTTCTATTTTTTAAATTATGGTAAATCTAAACTTACAACAGAGTATTGATAAAAACAAGATTACTTTGAAAAGTCTGTTAAATGTATATTCCCTGTGTATATGCTGCCAAAGCTAAGCAACTGGGAGGAGAAGTTTTTCAAGTGTAAAATAAGCCCTGCAGGTGCAAAAGCAACTTTTTCTTTGTTTCCATTGGTCCAGCAGGTTCACAACAATGAAAGAATGTTTAGGTCAACACTGGCATCCTGACTGGGAGCTGGAAAACTGGGAGAGTTCCTTCTCCAGCCCCTGAACACAAGCTGCTGACCTTCACCAGCCCACCAGTTTTGAAAACAGAAATAATAAATTTGGTTTCCTTGCTGCAAATAATTTAGTTTTAGAAATTAAATTGATATGTGAAATATTTAAGTAACTGGGGTTTTTTTGTACACAAGGATATTTGGATCATTTTACCTCTCTAGGAATGCTAATGCAGAATATCGTTTTCCATATTTGAACACAGTCTACATTTTCAGCCAAGTACAGGTTAACAAAATCACATTTAAAAAATTCTAATGCCTTCTGCCTTTTTAAAAACAATGCATAATTACTTTCTAAAAAAATAATTTAAGGATACTTACAAATAGAAAAGTTAAAAAATCCAAATATACATATATATATGTATACTGTATATCCTAAGTAGTCAATACTCAGATTGCTGCTAGTTCTTAGATTTAACACTAGATCTGTCTTACTGCTTCTCTCTGTATTTCCTTCTCATTCATCTGAGAGGAGAAAGCTCTTGGTGGCACAGCTTCCAAACCTGCTGTCCCAGGTGCCTGCCCTCCCCTCCCAGGCCTGGCTGTGCCCCCAGCTCCATCCTGCCCCAGCAGGGAGACACACAGTGCTGCTGGCTGGTGAGCTCAGCGGTGACACAGGGGTGGCTGGTGACAGGCTCAGCATCTTCCATGCAAGGAAAGGGCAAGAAGGGTGGCATTCAGTGCATTCAAATACATACTGTGTAACAACTCCCATAATCTGACATTTTGAGTACTTATACAACTCCCTCATAACATCAGGAGATGTGCCAGCTGCTGAAGGTGCAAGCACAAGCACAGACGTGAATTCTGCTTCACTCCCACATACTGCACTGACATCCATGTGTGGAGAGCCAAGGCCTGCTCTGGGATACTCACGTGTGACGCCCTTTCCTTAGCCACATCTATAAGGCCTGGGCTTACTCGTAACTGCAAAAGGCCAAAAGAATTAAGAGCCAAATTCCACCCCCGCACACATAAAGCTATCCACCCTGAAAGGGGGGAGCACTGCAGATTCATACCTGATAGCAGGGCCTGGCTGCAGCTCCTGCCAACGGGCTGAGTACAGCTTGGGTTGCACTATCTAATTCAGCAAAATTTCATTCCTAATATTTAGTGCATGAGTTTTTAGGAAAAAGCTGTTAAAGCTGAACTGGATAATTTGTTTTTCCCAGCATGGGAAATATGCTTAGTCGCTCCATATCCTTTCAGATTAGCCTAATCCTATATCCAAGATTCCTCCACCAAAGAGCTTGACCAATTTATCCTGCTATCCAAAGCACAGCAATACCAAACAAAGCAGCAGTGTTTTTCCTGTATGGTATATGCTGAGCACAAAAAATGTACTACAGCTGGAAGGCATTCTTTACACCAGAAATGTTTCGGTTTTTATAGTGCTCTGATTTCTCCAGCTGTAACGATTAGACGGCTGGATTTAATGTGCCTGTCCAGCACAAATCCACACTCCTGTTTGTAAGGACTGTGCTCTGCTAGACCACGTTCCCTGAGTCGTGCTGTGCTAACATCCACATCCAAGATCAAGCGTACAGTTAGAGATGGTATCTTTATGAGACAAATTAAGGTATAATTGGAATACACAGATAAGCTTTAGAGCACATAAATCCTTCTTCAGGTTTGAAACACCAGCAGCAAACTTCAGGTATACACTGAACTGAAACCTATTATGCCAAATAATAGCACAACAAAGCAATTGATGTCCATGGAAAGGTGGTAGAAGGAAGGTGAGAAAGTTCTCACATAAAGTATAGTAAGAGAAATCATTCTATTATAATAATTTAGTAATAAAACTATTTGTTGAGATGCTGATTTTTCAGTATCTACTACATTTAGGTGCCAGGCTCATGCTTAGACACTGTAAATGTATACAGTCAATGAATACGTGTAACAAAAGTTACTTGAAGAAATCTCAATAAAGAAGACATCAATGTTTTGAAAAAAAGAAAATTGGCTGCATGAAAGATAAGTGTTTATGACTATTATTGTTTATAATTACAACTACCAAATCAATAAAGCTTGGGCCCAATACTATTACTGTAACCTTTGGTTACGTGCTGCCCACATGCTTATGTTGCTAGCAAATTTAGCCCACAAAAGTGGTCATACAAATCCAATTTAAACTAAAACACAAAAATTAGAAAACTGGAACAACACAAGAGAGCTGCAAATTTCAGGCTGGTACTTACTTGTGAGACTAAATTAAATTAATCAAAATTCTACTTTAAATGTACATTAAGAGTAGATACTTGCGGAACAGACTGTTGATTATTACTATGTACAACTATTCTGTTCTTGTACTGGCTGGCAAAGATCAGACCAAACCTTGTGTTCTTTCCAATCACCTACTGTAACAGTGCTCTTTTAACCACTTCTCTGCTACACAGATAAGTGGCCAGATAGACTGTCTACACCACAGACCACTTACCTTGCTTATTAAATCTTTAAAGGAACAGAGAAAAACATGGAATGAGGGTAGAGTCAAATCTGTCTCCCAAACTGCTTACCAATTCTTCTGCAAAAGGTTCCCCCAAATCAGCCGTATTTATGTAGCAATACAAATAATTTAGATATTCTCTTAATGCTAAATAAGACTTAAAGAAAGTATGAAAAAGCACAGAAAAAGAAAATCAGACATCAGTCTTCTCACCTTTGCTTTCCGAAGGACATGGCCTCGACATGGAGAATTGTTTGTTGAGGGTGGTCGCTTCAGAGCTGCTGCACTGTTCACAGGTATGGAGCATTCGGTATCACTGGTATCACAGCTGGAGATTGGAGAGTTTTCCAAAGTTCGGTGCTTGAAAATTGGAGACTAGTGAACAGTGAAAAACCTATATTGAGTTTCGTCCAAGTAGTCACATGGGCAGTATTTTCTATCTAGATTTAGAACAGCAGATCTTTTTTTTTGAAGAAAACATATTCATAATAATGATGGATAAATGAAAAAGAGATCAGAACAAAAGAAACAAAACAATGTGTGTGTGTGTGTCTGTGTTTTGTGATGAAAACTGAAGTTTCTTTTCTGTGATTAAACAACTATGAGTCATTTGGAGAATCCCTCTCTGATCCTTCTGATGGCTGCCTTGGACACAGATCTACAGAACAGGCTGGGATTGCCATGCTCCATCACGAACGTGTGATGGGCAGCTCTTATAAAGGGCAACAGTGACTGATAGAGGACCAGCACAAGTAGGTCTCCATCGCTCCGCAATGACTTGGTGCATTTAAATCTCCCTGGGATGGAGCAGTGTCTCACTTCCTCCACTTTTAAAACTACTGAGGACAACGAGGCATCACTTTTTGCACATTATCCTAACATACACTGTCTGTGATTCCCATGTCTACCTGCTCCCTGTTGCCACAGGAAATGTAACTAACACAGAAAGACATTTAATTCTGCTCTTATTTCTTAGACTTAATAAACCATTAAAAACCTCTCAGTTCTCACTCATTTCTGCTGGTGGTAGAGCACTCCCAGTTCATGGTACTGGGATTTGCATATTTAACATCTTTGCATACCTGTGGGCTTGATGTTCCTGATTTGGGCTCAATAGCCAAGCCCAGTGTGATGCCACCAGCCAAGGCTTTCTTAAGGCTCTCCTTCACCTCAGTCAGTTCTAGCTCCAGGTTTACACGCTCAGCCTCCTTCTGCTTACATTCCTCTTCCAACTTCTTTAACTTGTCTTCAAGAATCACTTGAGTCTTCCTTCCTGTCATCCAGAGCAATTATATTATTTTAATATGAAGGTTAAATTGATACTTACAAAAATTATTTTCTTTCTAGACAGTAAGGAACAAGGTCTCTACATATCAGTGACATCACAGAAAAGCTATGTACTGTACATAAAATGCTTTTTTCACAAAAAAAGATTTTGCAACATAAAACAAATGTTTTATTTCAGGTGCCTTTCCTCGATTTCTAGTGTAGTTTCAAATCAGTATTTGTTTTGTTACTTTTCTGTATCATGAAAATATAATTAGCCAGTCACAATAGAATTATTCCCCTGTTCTGCTTGTTTGAACTTCCCATCAGCATAATTTCATAGGTATGTGTAAATATANCATTTTCTACCAATACAGAAAGCAAATACAAACCTTATAGAGTATTGCTTAAGATCAAAACTAAACCTCATGCAGGGTGGCATGTTTTCAGCACAGAATACAAAGCTACTTGGTAATTTCGCCTGCTCAGGTGAGAATTCAGCACATACCAGCATTGACTTCAATGGCAGCACGTAGATCTTTCCTTTCTTTTCGGAGCTGGGCCAGCCTATTCCGGAGTGCTTCTTTCCTCTTTAGCAGCTCCTCCTCTTTGCTTTGTAACCTCTTTGCATCTGCCTCCACACGATTCTTGCCGTATTTGTACTGCTCTGCATCTGTATGTATTAGACTGTAGTTAATTAGGGTTTAAAGTAATAGTAAGGATCTGAACTGTTCCCTGAGACTGAACATCACATGAAGTATGTCATGGTTTGAGAAACTGGTTTGCCATTTCTCTTCTACTGGCTCTTTCTTATGGTCCGTTAGTCCTGCCAATTCTGCAGCACAGCCACAGCAATGATAAGGGATAGAGAGTTCTCTACATTTAACTGAAGAAGATGAGAAATACCAGTTACTTTGTAGTGCATTGATTTTGAAAAATGGCCTTGCCTTTCTATGTAGTTCAAAGGATGGAAAGGAGGCTCCTCTTTAGCTATGAACCCTTCATTTTTAATTGGAAAGGGTGAGAGGAAAAACTAAGGTTTGGCCTTTTGCCTGGTTTTCATTCCTACTTCAAGTGCTGAAAGCACATGTCCTTTCTCACCTGACAGAATACAAAGATGTTCCCACTTCTTTGATTCTTGAGAGCTTTCTTTTTCTTTTTTCATTTCCCATAGGAATGCTTTCATTTCATGGATCACATGTATCTGTGGTATAATTTATATCACAGCCCCCTTTATACCTCTGCTCCAGTTGCAGACTCAAAGAAAATAGGTCAGCTAAGAGATCACATTGTCTGTCTGTGAATCTGAAGGCAAACTCTACAACATTAAATCATTCCTGACAAATAGTTGTTAAACCAGTTTTTGTCAGTCTTTAGTAACTGAGATACCTTTATTCCCACAAATACCTATTCCACACCAGCTGACTTCCATGGTTAGAAAGCTACTTACTTTTGTCCCGAAGTCTAACATAAATTTTTTGTTACCATTAAATCTGTGACTTCTTAGAAGTTTAGTAAGTTTTAAGACGTTTCAAGTTTTATCATGAGTTTAAAAAACCACATTCATTTGTTCTCTAGAAAAAGCCATGCTTTTGACTCAGTATTTTAAAAATATTATTATAGCTCCTTTTTGTCTTTTCTTGTGAAATCCCTGTTAGGGATTTCCTAGACAATCCCCCTGCCCAGAAAAACCTTTTTTCTGGATGTGTCACTCACCAATTGAAATCTCTCTCTCTGAGGCAACTTTTGATCTGTGTGGTTTGTGTTCCTTATTTTGGTATACATTTCTCTTTTTCATCAGTGACAAGAATAAGTCCACTTTTGAGCAACGTACTGTTCTCATGTTTATTCCAGCTTGCCAGTCTCCTGTTCCCTCAGGAATACAGAATTCCTCTCTGCCCTAAATGAAGAATAATTATCCCTTTTTTTTTCCTGCTGTCCTCATGACTTTGCAGCCATGGGTTCCACATTTCATATCCACCATTCTCCACATGACACCCTTTTATCTTGTGGTGTGTCTGCAGCACTGAGTCACCAATGCACACAGTATGTCCTATTCAGTCTTAGTGGGCATCTCCTCCTTGGCCTCTCAGACTCAGAAGAAACACAGCGGTTCTTTATCTTGTTTGCTAAGACAACAGCTATTTTGGGTGTCCTCATGACCCCATTCACAAGTGAGGCAGCAGTGAGGAGAAGTACTTACTAGACGCAGTGCGCTTCACACATGACACTGTTTCGGATTTCTTCGGCTGGCTATTTAAAGTTCTTCCTTTTCCGGCGATGCCATTAGTAGTCACAGGAGGCTTCTTGCCTTTAAACTGTTTGAAAACAAAAGTACAAAAGGGCTCCAGCTATTCCTGTGCCACTGGCATTAACAGTCACCCTTTCATCAAGGGCAAAGCTTGACAGAAAGCTGCTTGCTCTGAGAGCCTTAATAGAGCCCACTGATTGAGTTGGAGATGGTGCTTCCTCCAGAGATGTCGTCTCTCAGAGCTGCCTGCTCAGTGGGAGCCATACCAGCAATCACAGGATATAACAAGGGATGAACTCCCCATCTCTGGTGGCATCATGGTCTCCAAGGTATTTAAAACACTGGTATTTAAGGTATTAAGAAAGCCATACAAAAAATATACCTTTGAAAAAAATTTCACAGTAAAGATTCTCGAAACACAAATTTGTCAGTTAATTTCATACAGAAAAACCCACCAGGATCTGCCACACAAAAATTCAACACTACTTATTTACTATATTATCTTGCCATCTTTGTGGTGCATGGATTTGTCTTTTTAAACAGTGTTATTATTACATATTTTTAAATGTTAGGAGTTAACATATCAATTTCCCCTTAAACAACCTCTAGCTACTGATTAAAAGCTTTTCTTACTTAAAGACCCGTCTCATAATGGCAGACAGGCTCACAAGATTACCAGGAACAGAATATTTCATGTTCAAGGGGTTTTCATTTAGAGGGCTCACTGCAATGAGCTGAACCCTGGGAAGATCAACACTGTCTTGACTAATCATAGTGTTTCTGTGGTGGATGCCTGAGCCAAGCACAAGGCATATGCATGCCATGCTCTGTTTTCCTGCTTTCAAGAGTTGGTGAGGACTGAACTAGGAGCACACTGAGAAGCTTGCTACTGCAAGCTTTACTGCTTGTGCCCACCTCCAATTCTGCAACTGAATGCTAATATTCCAATATGAAGTTTTTGTAAGGGCTAAGTGAGTTAACACCTAGTATGACTCAGTTCCCCTAATACAAGAGAAACATTTATCTAAGCGTTCCATATCAGATTAGATAGAGAATCACCCATCATTGTGATACATTCACAGGTTTATGCCAATGACCAGTTTTTGGAGACTGGCTATGGGCTCTGAGAAGGTCCCTGGCACAGCTGTGAGCAGGGCTTGCTCTGCCCCCCTGCTGGGGTCAGCCCATCTGCTACAAGGCTCAGCACAAAGGACTTCATCTGCTCTGCAGCTTCACAGTCCAGCTGAGGTACAGAAGCCTGAAACCATCCTCAGAAAGCAGCAGAGACATAGCCTTTTTTTTTTTCCAGGGGAAGAAAATAGCAACCAGTAATTTAAATACAGTATATATGACTATATTCAGCGTAATTTAGTAAATATATGACATCAAGTTATGATATATATGTATATTCACAAAATACATTCACAAAACATATAACCACAGTATATACAATATATAGATTAGTACAATTCTAAAGAGCCAAATTTGCTGTCACAGTCAGGTCATATTTATCTTTTTTTGGTTTGTTTTGGTGGGTTTTTTTTTAAGTCATCACTGCCTAAGGAGGCAGCTAGACATGCATTCAGGTTAAGTGTGGAAGGTCACATCTATTTTTTCTTTTTAATTATTACTCACAATCTGTAAATCATCTGAAACACATGGGGAAAGCCTTTCCACATCAGAATTTACAGCTTTGCAAACCTTTTTCATTTGCAGCGGGCTCATGACTAAACTCCAACCACTTCAGTGCTAACACTACAGGATGTAAACAGCCCTTTCAGATAACAATCAGATAAACAGAACAGCCAACAAATAAAAAGCTTTGTTAAGTATTAAATAGTACAGTACCTGTGAGCCAGATCCCCTCCCCACAGCAGAGGTATTAGTGACAGACTGAGCAGAAGACAGATTGGATGAGACAGGGTATTTGTAATGGTTAGAGGAGAGTTTGTCAGTAGATAACCTATTGGGTTTCCTGTCAGCTGGCGGATAGCGTGCAAAGATTTTTGGAGACGGCAAGTTATCGTACAGGCCTGCGTTATCATAAAGCATTTCTTCTCCAATGTTCCTGCTACGAGAAGAAGGAAAGCCATCTTCTGGTTCCCACTGCAACACATACACCTCAGCAGTTAGTGAACAATACACCATGCAGAACCCCCTAAGTGAAATTAAAACATTAGTAACGCAGCAAGTGCTCGGTACTTAGTACTGCTCATACTTAAGTAAAACTATTTGGAAAGAAGGGGAGGACACAGTGTAGAAAGTAAGCATTGCATTCCATAGCTCACAGCCTCAACCCTGAAGATGTTCTAGAGTAAGAGCAAACCCATCACCCATGTTGTTTCATCGACTGCATCTTCAGTTAGTAGCTCTACCACCAAGGGGGCACAAGCAGCCTATGTTAACAGGGGGATACTCACAGGCTACACAGATGTATCTGTGGGATTACATCTGGTATATGAGTTGTTAAAAGTAATATGGTGGGGTTTTTTTTTTTCCCTTCTTCAGGCTGTATGACTTTCCCATGAATACCAGTTTTGGTATACTAGCACTGCATTTTATTTGATGGAGAATTATTCCGAGCTAAAAGAACTAAAATAGCTCTCTTTTTTTTTTTTTTTTAATTTTCAGAAAAATGGGAAGCTCAACGACAGTACTCCAGTGATTCATTCAATTAATCTTAAAAGAAACCAATCTGGTTGCTAAATACCCTTCCTCAACCCATCCTGGTTGTGGCAACACACTACTCATACAATGGCACAAACACATCCAAGAACTACACAGAGACTGCTCACACACATGTGGTCATACGTTGTTCCTGAGAGGGGCTTTCTACCATCTTTCTGACATCACTAAGACATGTTGGAGGACTGAATGTCCAGTACATTTCACACTTCAAAACTCTTAATCTCTTTTGAGTTTGCCCTTAATAAGGGCCTTTAAGCAGCAGCCCAAATTAAGAGCTGACACGGGCTGTAGCTCTCCTGTAAATCTTCCTGAGGACCACATATTGCTGTGGGTTAGAATCCACTAGATGTTAAACCCTATTACACAACTGCTGATGATCAGCTCTGCAATCTATGAAGATATGGCTCTCCTTTGGGATGAGCAGTACCTGCTGTCATCTGGAACACAACCTCAGGGACTAAGTTCTTGGGTTTTTGTGTTTTTTCAACAGACATCAAACAATGCCTGATGTAACTGGCTTAAACTGTGACTGAATTTTGTCAGGTCCAGTGTGATCTAAAAAAATACCCCCTCAAGTGAGTATTGCGTTCAAGGACTTGGCAAATCATCAACAGGCAACTGCTTTCTAAAGGCACGTTGGCTCACGTGCAGTTTAATGTAAACAATATGTCCCATGCCCCCTATATTCCGTAGGTGTGAGAGGAGACTGCAACCTCCAATCAAAAAAACATGAGTTCATTTGGAAGCTGCCCAGTGAGCATTTCTAGATAATATAATTTTCAGATGTCCATGCATTCAACACATGTAAACCATTTGTTCTGTGCAAATTCAATTCTTACCGATCCATTTATGCAGGGAACATCATCGTAATGAAGTGCCATTCCACTTGGACAGGCGTAGCCGTTGGCAGTGCTTCCCCGGTACGGATTTGTAGATATAACTCGCCTGTTCAGGAAACTGAATAAAGCAAAATAAAAATAATAAAACCCAGCACTTAAACCTAAGTCTAAATTATGATTCAGTGGTATGTTCCCCATGTCTGATTATGCAGCCTGGAAGCACACAGCTTCTCACTTTCTGCAGGACAGTTTTAATTCCTTTGCCACTCACATATTGCTGCTAGCAGCCCTTATTACAACATATGTTCCTGTACTCCATTCTTACACTGGGAATACGACTGTGTGAAGGCCAGGAGGGCAACAGCTGTAACTGCTCAGTGACATGTTTACATGGGAACCTGCTGATTTATGTTATACACCAGCTTGCCAGTGTCCCAGAAAAGTTCCCTTGTCTGCACTGGGGAGAAGCAGGTGCTCAGGGGCATGCAAACTTGGGAACTGAGAGAACCAAGGATCAAATCCAGCAAAAATTTGAAAAAAAATCCAAACCCATGGAATGTCAATGAAACATCCTGAATTATTAGTTTCTCGAAATCTGGGAATCTTTCTTTTCCATAGCAGAACTTTTGGATGGGTATGGCACTATGCTTCCCAACTCTCTCTGTGTAATTTTGCATGCAAATACTCTATGTGCTCATTCTTTCTCTGTTCCACATGGTGGATCTGAGTCCTCTAGAAACTTCAAAAGGGAGATATAAATATATATAAATATATATATA
>VXBX01009003.1:670855-772285 GCA_013400415.1 Scytalopus superciliaris
CGCAGGAGATTTGAACTCACCGGAGGGATGAACCTGCCCAGCTCTGTGTGAACTTTCCAGGGCAGTGTGGGGGTGGAATAACCATTAGACAGAAGCTTTTCTAACTTCAAACAAACTAACAACAAAAAGCCCAAGGAAAATACCATGATAAAATGTTTTTAACTTTATCATATCTCATACTCTACTAGATGTTATTAAAGGGCTGCATTTGTTTACTGTTTTTAATGAAGAGCATTACTCAAGTGTTTCTGGTTGGTCTGAAGAACTGCATTTGGGTTGTTACTGTATTTCTTTCTAGTTAAGTGTCTTCAGTGAGAGTGATACATAATAACCATGTCTGAGAACTGGGATATTCATTAATGACACCAGATGCACCTATAGTAACTATTTCCATCACAAAAGGAAGCTAAGATTTATCTAAGGGTCTGCAAACACTTCATAAGCATTATTTCACCAAGTCTCACTAACCCTGTTTTCAGATGCATCCATGTAAGCTAATTATATTCTGAAACTGCTAGACAGAAAATGGAGAAAACCTGCTTGAAAGCATTGTTCCTTCAGCTTTTCCTAGATACTTAATGATTTAAACAAAGGAAATTGATGGGGCTATTAAGGAAGAGCCCATAGTTTTGCAAAGCATCAGTCTCAGAAAATGAATAAGCAATAATCCAAAGTGACTCTATGATAATCAAAGTTTTAATGATGACTGCATTTGGAATACTGATAGCCATTCTAAAAAGGGCAAGTAAGTATTTTATTAACATTTAAGTATCATTGTAATTTCTCCTCATTCTCTAAGAGTAGCTCAAAATCAGCAGAAAGCTACTCTACTTGCTTATCAGAAAACCCTTGCAGGCTCTTAAAGAAACCCAATGAATTTTAACTAATTCTTTATAGGGGGATTCTGCTATTTTGCAAGTTGTTTGACATTCCTTTCTAACATGTGGTCTAGTTGCATATGTTTTTTCACTTGGCTCCAATTAGTATCACATTTGTGCTGAAAAGGAAAGCCATGCAGTGTCTGGGGGAAGAGGTTACCATTCTCTTTCCCTTAAATGTGGTTACTGCTTGATGCTGACTGAAGCAAAAAATACATGTCAACACACGACAAATTTTTTAACCCCTATTAACTTCTAAAAAAGCATTAACATAAATTTGTATGCTAGGCACATTTTAATGCTATCAACATTATCTGGTTTTCACAAAACTGGGTTTGTGGTAACACTGAGTCACTTTGATTTCTATCAGAAGACACTGACTGAAGCTGTACATTTTATTTTCTTAAAGTTGTCTTGGCATCTTGCTAATGACAGGGGGATTTTCTTTTGGGCAACTTCAATACTTTTTTATTTTCTGTCTGTTTAAAATCATGATGGGCAGATGGAGTGTGATTGTCTAATGTATTAAGTAACCCAAATTCCAAATTTGTGAGGGGAGTCTTATTTTGCAGTGGGATGAGGGATGATGCCTTTGCCAGCTGCCTCCTCAGGCCAACCGCTTTCTGACCATGGGAATGTCTGCAGCAGGGCATCCCGCCTGTCCCAACTGTTTATTCACTCCCCTTTTTAAATGACCTCATCCAGCCAAGGAAAAACGGAAGCCTTTTCCCACCAAACACTCCTGTAATGCCTAAAATGATTCAAACGTGTAAATCACTATATATGCTAAGCATGCATTGCCCTTCTTAGCACAGGATCAGTAATGGGGAATTCACGAGACTGATTTGCAATTTAAACAATTTCCATGCTGCGCCCTAGACACTTCCCCAATTTCCACCTCCTAAATTAAACCCCAGAAATTAATTGGACTGGGGTGAGCTTGATGAAGTTTTTAATTAATCAGAAAGAACCTGAGAAGGAAACACTGAGAACATGACTATCCAAGACTTAAATTTGCTATACATTCTAGTGTGTAGTATATATTGGCCAATAATATGCTGTGTATTTGGCTATATGCAGAGCAAATACAGTCAGTAAATGTGAATTATGTAGTTGCATATTTCAGAATATTTGTTCTCTTTCAGTGATAGTTCTAAGTCTTCAGGCAAACTAAAAGATTAAAATACAGCATTTGATAAGGGGCCTTACTGAAAAAATTAGTAAAGACGTGAGTGAAGTTGCATAGTGCCTTGCATCTTTTACAGAACTTACCAGGATGCCAGCACAATAATCGCAAACACATCTAACACGCTGTGATGCTGAACACTTCAGGAGTTCAGCATCTGGCAAAGGGAAGGTGGATTTTGATAAGATGTGTTGGCAGTGTAGTTAATATATGGATATAAATCCTCAGAGTACTGGAAACACCCGGGAAGCTGAACGCCTCTCACCAGAAGGTCTGTTTTGCAGCCTGGATGACGCTTGCCGTCATTTCCACATCAATGTAGTCATAGTGCAGTGCTCCTGGATCTGTTGAAGACCCTGTTTCTGCCAGCAAAATTCCTATCCATCTGCCCATGTCTTCAGAGGAGGATGCCTGTGAGGAGATGGCAAGAACACAGGTCAGGTCTTGGCTCTGCCACTGAGCTGAGCATTATTGCAAAATGGCACATTCTTCTTGGTTGACAAATTGCTACCACATTGTATGAGAGGCTCTGTTTCACTCTGCAGAACTCCTAAAACCCCCAGGATTTCTTATGAAATCTGCTTTGCTAGAAGGAGTGCACTTTAAGTAAGCTGTGTGCTCATCAGTTGTGATGTAATACAAAGTGGGCAATCCGCAAAAAAGAAGAAAAAATAATCCTTTAAGGCCAGCAGATTTAGATTCAAGTAATGCTTATTTTAGACTTCAGAATACTGAAACTTTTAACAGAATTATTTTCCTGTGTTAGGCTGGGGGATTTTACATAGCATGACTCCTGAGAAGGAACTGTTACTGCTAAGTAGAAACAAGAGGGAGGAGGGAATGAAATAGTGAGGAGATTTTAATGTTACTTTTTGAAAAATGTCACAAATTTGTCCAGATGATGGCACCCATTTTCCTGATGGTGCAAGTAAAGACATGAATACTACTAAAATAATTTTGAATTTTTCATATTTTACTTCACCAACTCAAAAGTTAAACAGTAGCAAAATAAATAATGCATAAAAGGAGGGGGGATGGGGAAGGAAACTGTGCGGTCTAAATTTCTTCTTATTTTTAAATATTTCACTGCCTTTCACAGTTCCTTGATCTGTTTTCTAGTTTTTCAACTTCTTTGAACTGCTGTCAGATAATAGACCTGATTGCAAGGACAGGAGACTAACATGACCTGTAGTCAGAAACCCGAAGTAGTTAAAGTGCCCATCCTGCCACTGAAACTTCATTATACTTGGCTTTCAGTGTCTTCTGATTTCAGGTTTTAAAATATAATGAATAAAGCCCCTGTAGAAATCCTGACCCACTGAACACAGACAAAGGTGTGACCTTCATAGTGCAAGGAGCATGCCAGTGTGTCAAGAGACACACCACGCTGCTGGCACATTGTATTTTCTTACTGCACAATTACCTTAATACAGGCACAGACTGAGCAAAAAGAGTTCACATAAGTAGCAGACAAATGAGAGTTAAGAGCTCTAGAGCTCCCATCAACAGTGATCCATTATTTAATTGTTGCTAAGTTATCTACCCAATGTAATTATATCCCTGATGTAAAAGTGTGCCTAGAGAAAGAGCAGGAATATTTTAGTACCAGGTCAAGGGAAGGTCAGTGTAGAGAAAAGCATCTTACTGAGAACATTTCTGAACTACATTAAATCTTAGTTATTTCTTTGTCTATGACACTTAATATTTCTGTTCTCCTTCCAGTATTCTTACTCAGCTCTGCAATAATAATATTCCAAAGATTTTTATTATTTTTTTTGAATGGACAGATTGTAATGAAAGTGCTTCTCTAATTTAGCTTGTGAGTGTTCCTACAAGTCACAGTCATTAGCAACCACAGCACCTCAAGCACAGCGACCTCCTGCCCATTTCGGAGCAGGCGGAAGGTCAGGGGATGCTTTGAATCCAGTCCCAGGATGACTTCGCAGCCACGGAGAGGGATAGAGACAATGTGCGTCTTCAGATCTGTCCTGTCCTTGTGGAAAATCAGTTTATTCTCTTTCACTCTGCACCAGCGCTCACGCCAGCGGTTATTGGAGAGCACGTTGAGATATCCTGCAATAAAATGAAATGTGAGATATTTTATTTCTGACCCTTTTTGAAAAGAAATAAAAAAAAAGAAACTTACTTTTCAGTGTAATGCTAGCCCTTAAATAACTTGTTCCTCTTCTAATAGGAAGTCCAGATGGGTTTTAGGAATTTAAGTAAATGACCCTGTCCCACTTCTTTTAATGAAAACTATCACTGTGACAATAACCTCGAAAAGAGCATATAAATATGTGACCCTGCTCATGTGCAAATTGCTGTACTGAGTCAGTCACTGCAGCAGCTGGACAAGAAGGAGCACACCAATCTCCAAGACTTTGGTAAGAATGGGAAGGGGACTGTGATAAAAAGTTACATACACAGCTGTCGTGGGTTCAACCTTGGCAAAATGCCAAACCTCCCCAAGACCCGTGCGGTCCCAGTGAAAGGAGGGAAGGGAAAAAAAACTGAACCTGGAAAAAAACTATTTACATATATTTACAGGAAAGTTACAATACATATATAAGAAAAAACAACAATAACTTCAGCCAGAGCTATCCACCCCAATAACACATAGATTTCACCACCGAAAACCCACATGGAAACAAAACTAAGCACGTTCCTCTGAAAGAGCACCCAGCAAAGCAATATCAAAGAAAAGTATTTACTTCCCAGAGACCAGAACTGCTGTGGGCATCTCGGCAGGGAAGCGGCCAGGCCTGTCGCTCTGGGAGCAGCAACAGGGAGTCCTCCCCACCACACCACACGGACAGAGGGAGGGCAAGAGAGCGAGGATACCTCCCCCACTAGATTTATACTCAACTTGACGTCAGATGATATGAAATACCTCTTTGGTTGCCTAAGTCAGGTGATACTTGCCCCTCTGAATCTACGGAGTGCTCCATGGCCCAAAAACTGAGGCCTGCTAAATTTGGTTTCAGGCCTAACTAAACTAAGGCCTTAATTGAAGTTTTGGGGGTTTATCCAACCCATCACAACAGCCAATGTGCTCACACACCCTCTCCATGGGTAATGGCTTTGATAACCGTGGCTGACCAAAATTTTTGTTACCTATGCAAATACAAATAAAATTCATACTGGTTTTAAATTCAAAAAGCAAATACGTGTGAAATTTAGCTAAACTTAAAACCAAAAGTTTTCGAATACACTTTTTTCCCCTGGGGATGATACAGTACCCTTATAACATATTAAAATGTAATTAAAAAATTGCCTTTTAAAAACACCCACTTCTCTTATCATGCTTTATATCAATACAGTGTCAAGGCATATAACATCATTAAATGGGCAGTGTTTTGTGGTTTTCCTTCTCTGTCCCATAACAACAATCATTCCAGACTCAAACCTTACAATCAGAGCAATATCCATTTCTCCTGCCTTATTATAGTTTGGGAATGAAAAAAAAAAAAACCTCTTACTTTTGCTTCCACATTACAAACAGTACACGAATCCAGCATGTTGCTGCTTCCAAACAGGCTATGAGGAGGGAAATAAATGACATCTTACAAAGGCCAAAAGTGAGGTTAAAAAATTGTCCTCTATCTTGGATCTGATTTTCATTTAATCCTGTTGGAGAGCTCTCTCTTTGGTTTTCATTAAAACTATGACTGATTATTAATTTTTCTGGGTTTTCCTTCCAGCATTATGGTTCCAACATCCAAATGTGATCCAACAGGATATAGCAAATCAGAACTGTGCACATCTTGGAAGGTGCTATAAAAAAATGAGGATGTGTACAATCCTCTGGTTTTGGCTCCTTGTGATGGTCACCCTCTCCAGCTCTTCTCTCTCCTCTTGTAACAAAACCCTGTATCACTGTGCATTACATTACAATCCCTAGAAATGAAAAACCCTTCATGTGCAAGCCAGATGGCTTGTTTTGGAGTGAGAGTCCTTTTTTCAGACAGTTTTCCCTCTCTGCTTCCAACACACATCTCAGAAAAGCTCTCCAAATCTTACTACTTCAGCTGAACTATGCAGGATCCCACACTTTCCCCCCACAGATCTCTGCTTAAACCTTCAACTGCTGGCATCACCAAAATGCCTTGAGTGTGTTCCCAGTTGGAGCATTAGTACTTCCACTTAGCTCAGGCAGTCTAGGGCGAGTGATGTTGGAGGGAAGAGCTTTGCCATAACTCCAAGTGCAGGTGGGTTTTAGTTTCCACTCTAGCTGGGTGTCCCCTGCAGCCCTGCTGGGATTTTCCCTATGTTCATGGGAGGTAGAGCCTTCGAAAGTGTAAAAACCTTGAACTATGGAGCAGCCTCCCAGAGGGCACTGAACTGAGCCAATTTTCTGGTGGTGAGAAATCCTTCTGCAAATACTTCCTGCAATGACCAAAGCCTAGACACTTATATATTTTCCTATAAAATCTGCAAGTGGTGTTGAGTAGAGCCAAATGCAGGCAAATAGTAATGGCTGTATTTATGTCCATATCCGAAATAATGACAGAAATACTAGGAATTAGATTATACAGCTGTGGTTAACAACTCACATAATACAGAACAATCAATGGAGTATGAGAGCCCGGAAGTTTGAGCTTTTATGGAAGCCAGATGCTTCGGACAATGCATCTGGCTGGACACAGCTTTTCCCAGCTGTTCTTTTGGTCGATAAATCACATTTGTACTTAGCTGATGTATAGCCACATATACACACACTTATTTAATCAAAGTTTGCTTACGTGAATGGTTCCCAAAGTGTGGCTTGAAAGCCACCTGTGATCTATGATGTTCTCTCTGGTGGTCCATGGATCTGCTTCTACCACCTTGGACAAGCATCTATCACACTTCATGCTCTGATGAGTTCTGCCAACTGCTGCCTAATTACTGGGTTTCGCAAAGATTTTCTGAGTCAATTAAAGGGTAAAAGGCAAATCTAAATTCAAAATCTGGTGCAACTGCCTCAAAGCTTGCTAAGGAAATTTGGTTTTGGAAGGGACTGGGTGAAGGGTGGCTTCAATCTTATTCACGTATGGAAATGTTACTTAATACTGGAGCATGGAAAGGCAAACAGGACAATGTAAATACATTGCATGGTTTTAAAACAGCAGAGCTGTGAGGACATCAGCTAAAGAGCATTGCACAAAGTCTTAAATTGTGAGCAAACCTTAACAGCTAAGATACAAAATGTAAGTATTTTCTGCGTGTCTTTTTATACACTTCTTTGGTTCTGCCCAAGCACTACAGCTGTCATATGGAATGATCAAAATTAAGAGTTAAAATAGCTTGCTAGAAATTTGTTACTTCATTTTGCCCAATATGTACCACTTTAGGAACCCATAATTAAATTCAAAGCACTTTGGTTGAGGCCAGTTGACTGCTGACTGCTATTCCATAAAACCTTAACCACAATCTATTATAAAAAACTTGATCACTTTCCAAGAACCTTCTTCTGATTCCTAGCCTAAATTTATTTTACAGATCACCCTCTATTCATTTTATAACCATTTGCTTGAGAACAGCTCTTGTTTCTTTATGCTTTTTGTCCACACTTCTCTTCTGCAAAGAGGAGCGATATTCCTTCTGAGTCTCTGCTACCATTCTATTCAAAAAGTAAAATTATTTTAGTCTCTTCAAATCACAAACTCTTGATTACTCCTCCTGAAGTCCCAGTGCATCCTTCTGATCTTGTGGGAAGAATTATAGCATAAGAGCAATTTTAGAGAAATTTCTAGGCTAGAATTCTATAAAGTTTTCCTGGCACTGTGCATTTAAGACTCAAGGAGAAAAATCACTTACCACATGTTGGAACATCTTCCTCAGCTGATGAGGTCTGTTCATCTGTTGATGGCTTTTTCTTTCCTAAACCAATGATCTTCGTTATTTTTTTCCCTGTTACTTTAGTCACAGTGCCCTTGGCTTCCGTTTTTGAACTTTTTTTCCTCTTCACTATGAAGAAAGCAAAAGTTTGTATTAAAGTGTGTTGACAGTAACTAATAGAGAGAACCTGAATAAAAATAGAAGTTCAGACAAAAATATTCTGTGCAAGATGAACATTTGTACAAAAGTTACAGACTGCAAAGAGACAAACATTATATGCCCTCTCTAATGACCTCTGTGTTATAACAATCATGGCATTCTGAAAATTAATAAAACCAAAAGTCAAGCTTCTAATTTTATTTAATCTAATCAAGCCGCAAGTCTCCTTGACAGCAGTAATCATGTAATTTATCAGTATAATGGAGGTACCTGCAAATAAATTTAGTTCATATACGCAACAATAAAAGTCTAGTCAGACAATTCCTCTTGTTCCTAAACATTTTCCTCAAAATACCTCAACAATTAAGTACACAAAAACAGACACAACACGCTTGCCTAGCAAAAATACTCCTGCTATGTACAAGTAGGTTAAGATATCACAATGGGTGTTTTAAAAAGACAAGCCTTATAAAATAACTATGAACAATTAAATTACTGGGATGAGTATAAACATTGGATGGCTAGAATTTGGCACGTTCTGTGATCATGAGGGCTTGGAAAGAAAAAGTTCTGCTGAAAACAGAAATTTTGCTAACATCCAGTCTATGCTTCCATTAACTTCATACAAAACTAGTAGTATGACAACTCTGTGTACTGAGGTTTGTTGAGCTGCTGGATGTAACATGGCAAGGACTAGGGATATCATTTTTAAAAGTGCATCCCTGACTAAAATCCTAACAAGGTTTTTTTTTTTTTAAAAAGAGTTTCTTAAACGGATTCAGAAAAAAACCAGACCTTTTATTTGCAGAACAGAACAGAACAGAACAAAATAAACTTCAGAAATCACATTCAGTGGCCTGAACTGGATTCCATCAACAGAGCAAGAGTCTCTCTGATAACTGACAAGGCAGCAAAAATTTCCATCAGCTTGCCCTGAGACATGATTTTGATGAACAATACATTTAAAATAGTTACTGATGAAGCTGCTCTATCTTTATGCCCTGATATATCAATTCCTTTTGCAGCAACATGGAACATTTAGTGGTTATGGACTATTGTAAAGTGAGGGGAAAAAATGGAGGGGAAAAAACAGACAAAATGTTCATATGAGAATTGAGTGTATGAATTGATGAACTGGGAAGAAGAATGCAGGGAAAATAAATAAGCAGTTTGGAAATCATCATGGGATAATTTATCATATTTAGTTTAATTGCTAGTAATCATGAAACATTGTTTAGAAATTGCATCTGTAGCCAAGCCTGTATAAAGCTGAGGGGGAAAGGCAGCTCTGCAGGTGCTGACAGCCGCTCCCCAGCCAAGTGCACTGCAGTGATGTGCGTTCGCAGGCAAAGGCCTCATCCTCTCTTTTCAAGGGAAGGGTGTTCACAACTTACACTGTGCTCTCCAAACATGGCAAGGCAGGAAGGCAGGAAGGCCACCCTTCCCACATGCTCAGGAACGCCTGCCTGGGGGGCAACGCGAGCACAGCCCCTGCCCTCGGACGGGTTTCCATCCCACACAGCGGCAGCCAACAGCTGACTGTGGCTGTTGAGGGGGAGGAGATGAAAAGCATAGAAAAAACCCAGGCACTGAGAAACCCTCATTTCTCTGAGACAGAAGCCCAAAGGAATTATCCTCACAAGTATGAACGAAGAGTGGAATAAGCCCATTTCAGTGTTTGATTTTCTGTCCTATCTTCCCTTCACATTGCTGGTTTTTCAATCCTGCAGAACTGAGAGGCAGCAGATATAAGGCCAGCATGACATAATCTTTTTGAGTCTAAAGAATATACTGATTGCCCATTTGCCAGTGATTTTTTTTTTCTCCCCACAAAAGCCTTTTATTCTCATTTCCTTCCCCACAGCAAAGCAAGCAGCTGGTTAAGGGCAGAGCAGAGGCTGGTGGTGGGTGCCATCTGGAGATGACCATTTTCTGCAGCCTCCCTTCCCAAGTACTCACTTAAAATGTTCCCTATCGATTATTTAAAAATAGCATAACATCATTCAGGACCCTGAAAATGATGCCAGGCACATTTCAATCCTCTTGCAGTCACTGATGCCTATTATCTTTACTACTACATATGGAAGGTCACTTTTCAGAAGCATCTGGTATTTTAAATGAGCCCCCTTGAAGCTTCTAAGTGCTGCTTTTCCAGCAGCACATGCTCCATCTTACCTCCCATGGAGTACCTGAGCCACCAGGTACTTCTGGACATCATGGTCAACACAGGTTTTGGGTCACAGATGTTCCTCAGCAGGTTTCAGAGATTAAAATGGTACTGAGTTTTATGAAAGCTTAACAGAAGATTTCATAGGATGAAATCTAAAAATATACCACAACTTTCAGAAACCACAAAACCTGATGTTGTTACAAACTGTTGTGTATGTCAGAGATCTGTATAGCCAGGAAATGCTGGAAAATGATCCAGGGAGAAGATAAAGGAAATGAGTCAAAAGGCGAGACAGCGCTGGCACCAAGGCCAGTATTGACATTGTGCTCACTGCAGCTCACGTTACCCTTTATTTAACAGCTGCAGAAAAATGTCTTATCGAAACCATAACATTGCTATATGGCAAGTTAGCAAAGTCACGGTATTTCTTCCGTTTTGGGGAGGAGGAAAGAGGATTGGGGAGAGAGCATAGGGGTCAAATGTATTCGATATAACTCAGACAGAACTCCCTCTGGTTTGGAATTTGCCTTTGTTAGATTATAAGGACTACAGAACATGCACGGTTTCTAAGTAGCATATGCAAAACTATATACATATGTATTCACAAACCCACTGATATTTGCATGATCATATATTTTTTACTATGTTAATATAAATAATCATATATAATAGTTTACATAAAAAGCTATCTGTGTATACACACACACATATAAATGGTGTATATATATGTGTATACATACATACGGATGCATACATGCATATATCTTTCTATCTATCTATCTATCTATCTATCTATCTATCTATCTATCTTAATATAACACAGAATCACAGAATATGCTGAGTTGGAAGGGACCCACAAGGACCATCGAGCCCAGCCTGAGCTCTGCAAAAGACCACCTCCAAAATCACCATGTACCTGAGAGTATCATCCAAATGCTCCTTGAACTCTGTCCCACTTGGTGCTGTGATCACTGCCCTGGGGAATCTGTTCAGTGTCCAAGCACCCTCTGGGGGAAGAACCTTTTTCAAATATCCAACCTAAACCTCCCCTGACAAAGCTTCAGGCCATTCCCTTAGGTCCTGTCACTGGTCATATTTATAAAACATACATGATTCTTTACTTCTAGTATTCAGTGATTGCTTTTTTGCTTAGAAGCTGTACACCCACTATTTGTGCTGCCAAGATACAGTTTTTTATAGTTGCCTATAGTGGTCATCCAAGGTCTGAAAAACTTATGAACACAGAAAAGGTCAAGTCAAAATTTCTGTATTTTGTTTTCTTATACTAGTTATTTCACCTGCACAGCAACATCAAATGCCTTCTCTTACTGCAAAAATTTAAGGAGTTGATCTTGACATAGTTCAGGTTTTAAGTTAAATTGAATCCTAATAAAAATATTCAAAAACTTTACTGCCTATTTTGAAAAGCCGAAAGCCAGGTATTTCATTACCTACCACTCCCTATATGCACACACTCCTTACACCAAACATCTCTGGGTTTGAGACATACCTTGTTCTTTCCCATTGCACACGGTAGTGATGCCATTTTCCACAGCACCCTCCCCATCTGAGCTTGGCCTCTCAAATGACAACTTCTGTGGGGGCAAAGAGGTTAGTTGACATATAAAGTTTGCACCTTCATGAAATCAAGTCAATTTAAAAGTATGCTTACTATGAAACAAAAGATATTTCAAGGTCTCATCCGCTTGGAAAAGAAATAGAAGATAGTAAAATCTTCAGTTTTAGAGGCTTTAGAAAACCACAGAAACAACAGAACAGTCTATATTTGAAAGTGCATTCAAAATATTCACAATACATTATAAATTAATTTCTAGACTTGAAATGTTGCAATAAAGAATTACATGGATCAGGTAAGAATAAGGTAAAAACTGTATCTTTACACAACACTTTTTATATGCATTTGCGATTATAATTTATTAGAAAATAGTGCATTCCTACAAGGTGCTTCAGTACTTTCAATATGTCCAAAAAAAAGGAGGCTTTTGAAATAAATCTTTAGCACTGCTCATTCTGTGATGGTTGTGTATGAGATACGGGACGAAGCAGTAGAGCTTACGCTTGCACAGTTTTGGTGAGCACATTACTCATGAGTGGTGCAGCCATGAAGAAGACGTGCAGGTTATCACAAAAAGGAACAAATGAGAAGTTTTGTTACACTTTCCTATGTCATGCATTTTAGAAAAAAATTATTTTATGACACTTTCAGTTACTTCGTCAATACTGTGCAGGTGTGTGCAAGCGTGCAAACACAACAGCTTTTACCTGCGAAACCAGGAAGGCTGAGCTGCCCTGGAACATGGTATTGCTCTTGGTTTCCCAGGGGCAAAGAAACATAATGCCACTGACAGCGGTGCATTTCCACCAGAGGGGTGAAACTTGCCATTAGGAGTTTGGTGATGAAACCTTTGTCAGGGGGATTATTAAGCAGGGTCTGCAGAGGGATTTGCTCACGTGGATGCCTTAAGGGAGCAGGGGCTTAAAATGGTGCTGGGAATCCACTGATCATTCACTGCAAAGCTGTTTACTTTCCTAATTCTTGCTCTCACATCCTGCTGAGTCAAGGCAGCAGAGACAGCTGCATGTGAATAGCCAAGTTTCTGTACTGAGACATGAATGCTTGAAAGGGTCTGCCAAACAGTGACCTCACCATGCCCAGGGAGCTCTACAAATACTAAATTCTCCAAAATAAGAGACTTTCTCTTAAAACATTTGTATAATCTTCAGCAATTCTTCCCTGAGAGTGACACCCCTGCTTGCTCTTTGCATTTGATGGAGAGCATCTCTGAATCCCAGCACACACCCCAGACCCTCTTCGTCTGCACCCCTCTGTGGCTGAAGAGAAGCTGGGTATGAGCCAGTCTGCTGGTTGTTCGTGGCCAAATGAACTGAGATGGCAGAAATCTCAACTCTGTAGGATGTGTGCACACATCCAAACAAACAGAAACAACACAGGGACTGTGTGCCAGAAACAGCAACACAAGTCAGCAAGTCTTTACATCCAGTGCCTACCAGTGTCTCTTTAAGTAATCATAAGGTATTTTTCATTCATCATTTTGGTAACTTTACCTTTTCCAACTCCATCTTGTGTACTGGAGAACTAGACAAGGGCCCGTCAGAGTCTACAGCTCCTGTACAGTTGCTGCACACATCTTTTATAACCTTAGGAGACAAGGCAGAGCTTATTAATTATTCATAAATACAAATCAGAGAAATTATATATGTATGTGAAGGGAAATGGGAAGGAGAACCACACAGACATTTACTAGGCTGGCAGGTGGCAGGCAGGCTGCCACTACAACAACCTCTCCACACTCCCTCCCTAAGTCATTTCATGTATGACCTGGAGGAGACATAATGTCTAGAGGTGGAAGGTTTCAGTTTCTAGACAAAGATCCAAGGCTCTCCCAAGTAAAGAAACCAACAGTGCTACTGATTTCTATGTGCTAGTCTTGCAAAATGAACTCAGCTGACACCACCAAACTAATTTCATTACAATGACAAAAAATCCAGGGTCCCTCAAGACAGTGGACAAGAGTTTTGTGTAACACATTACACAGACGACCTTCTTTTTTGCTATCAGAGAATTAATGAAGTGCTGATCAATTCAGAGTGGTATTTTGTGGCATTTTTGCATAATACTAGCACATTAACTTAGAGGTATAGGTCAAAGTAATTGTAAAGATGTTTGCAGAAAATGGAAATTAAACTTTCTGTTTTAGAAAAGTTAAAGAAAAATCTAGAACCTGGAATTTACTGGTATTTTGATTGAATCTCAATGACTTAAACCCCTGAAATTATATAAATGTAAAAATACATGATGAGTAAAGATGTTTGATGATTCCCCATGGACATAGCTAAGGTTTTTATCTCTTTGTGAGGTTACCACCAGCCCATTATCAGCCTGAAATTTCTTGTGCTGGTGAGGACAGACTCTCGATCCAGACTCATGCTGAGGTGGTGCTGAGCTCTACACTGCTGATAACAGCTCAAGGACAGCAGAGCAAAAAGGCATGCTATGCTGTTGGAATAGCTAGAGATGCAGACTTTCCCTTTTACATGTACTCGAGTGTGTTTACATGTCCAGCTTCTCCCTTTACACTGTGTACAGCAAGCCCCACTGGCAGAGACGAAGATCTGGACTGAGAACTTCTAGTTCCAGGAAAAGTGGCAAATAGCTAACTCTCAAAATCCAGATTTCTTTCAAGAGGAAAGGCAAATCGACAAAAAAATACCTTTTTAGTTTCAAACAGAACAATTTTGATGTGGAAACCAATAAAATGCTAAAGATGGCACCAAACAGTCCATTCACAGCACTGAAGTTCCCTTTAAGAGTGAAGCTAAAACAAATCAAATGTTTATAGGCTTACAAAGACCCTACTGCTACTCAGGAGCACATTGTAAATTACAGGCATTATATGCCATAAAGAAAGGAAGAACACCAGTCCCATGTTACAGAGGGAGAACCCAGGAACAAAAGGAAGATTCACTCAATGACACATAAAAAAAATCCAAAGCTGGGAAATGAACCTACACTTTTATTTCTGAGGTAGTATCTTAAAACACCTCAGCATCCTTTCTTGACTGCCTGAACTTCCCTACATTTTGATCCAGAAGCAGGGAAAGTATTTCATAGCACTTGGCGTCCTTTGTAACAGAAAATTTAGATAGATCTGTTGCAGAACATTTGCTTTCAGACTTAAACATAGTCTTGAATTGCCCAAAATCATAAGAATTTTTTTATGTGTTGTTTTATTTTCAACTGCTGATCCTCAGTACGGTGTAAATACACTGCTGTTTTCTTCCTAGAGAGATGTGACTGTACAGTTTCTGGGAACATTCATTTCTGTCTCCTGAATGACCCTGAGTCAATGGCTTATGTTTTCAGCATCTGTTCACACCACACAGTTAGTTAATTTTGGCAAAGGCAGATAGTAATGGGAGTTACAGACAGAACAGAGGGAAATGATTTGGCAGCACTAACTAAATAGTATGTGCAAAGTCATGCACTCAAGTAAATCCGGTTCTTATCATGCCCCACATATTTAAGGAGAAGCGAAAGTGTTTAATTGGGTTGTAATTAAATTTTGATTAAAAAACGACACATTATCAAGAGGGAGTTGGTGGAAGGATCTGAAGTAAATGCATATTAAAGGGTCCAACACTTCATTTGGATTCAAGACGTTCACTGGCAAAGACTTGCTTATCACCCTCTATGTGTAATATAATTGTGTTCAATGCACAACATAAAAGTCATTCTTCTACAGCTCACCAGGATGAAATGTCTGTAATATATAATGGTTGGCTGAATGCACTTTCTGTAATTACGTTTGCAGACAGCTGCCATTATAAATCTGGTTTGCACATGCATATAGCTTTAGCTCAAAATTTTGAGAATAAAACATTCCACCGGTATTGCCAACTTGCATAATTTCAATCACAAGACTCAAAAGTTCTCATCAGTTTTTTCTATGTTCCACCTCCTGCAGTCATATGAAAATAAAAGATCACTATTTTCATTAAAAAGTAGTTGTGAATGAGAGCGGGGAAGGGAGGTCAGAAAACATTTATTCAATGCAATGAAATATGTGAAAGTATGAATAAATGTATCTCAATGGCTCTGAAACTAGAAAGGGAAAAACAAGGAATAGCTGCAATGTGTTATTTTTAATAAAACAGCATCATCTGGAAGGCTTTACTGAGAATACCTTGCAAATACTCCATTAATAGGTTTTTTCACTCATTAGAAAAGGAAAATAATGCTCTCTTTCTCACCACAAGTGATTTTGTACATTACATATACATACACAGAGGCTGATCTGCCAGGAAAATCAAGCTGAGATCATAAACAGGCTATCTATTAAAATAATTAAAATTTATAAGGAAAAGTAATCAGAAAACGGAAGACCTTTCATTTCTTTGGATAGCATCAAAACTAAATACATTTAAAATAATCTTCTGCAAGAATCTTAAGTACCACAATTACCATTACAATGTTACAATTAGCAGACTTCAGAAATGCCTCTTTTAAATGCAGATCTGGAATAACCTTGTGCAGCCTGAACTGTATTATTATTGCTTATTTATAGAATTATGGAATTGTTTATGAAGGAAAAGACCCCTAAGATAATTGAGTCCAACCATTAACCCAGCACTGCCAAGTCCACCACTAAACCATGTCCCAAAGTGCCATATCTCCCAGTCTTTTAAGCATCTCCAGGGACTGTGAGCGCATCACTCCGCTGGGCAGCCTGTTCCAGGGCTTGACAACCCTTTCAGTGAAGAAATTTTTCCTAATATGCAATCTAAGCCTCCCCTGGTGAAACTTGAGGCTGTTTTCTCTTGTGCTATTGCTTGTTACCTGGGAGACCAACTTCCACCTTGCTACAAGCTCCTTTCAGGTAGTTATAGAGAGCAATAAGGTGCCCCCTGAGCCTCCTTTTCTCCAGGCTGAGCACATTCAGCTCCTTCAGTTGCTTCTCTTAAGACTTGTGCTCTAGACTTTGAATCCCCAGCTGGACCAGGATATACATCTGAGTATGGCATTGAGTGCAGTTACATGAGGCACAGAGGGGAAGTATTTGTAGGTAGAAAGCTGGAAAGAGTCCCTGCCCTGAGCCATTGACAATGGTGAAGTCAGTGGAATTTCTGCCACGTGGTGCATCTGGAATATTCGTCTGTTTAAAACTATCTAACTACACAGGCACTAACACTTACTATAAAATCTTCATACCTGCATTGACCTGCAAATTTCTGTAATTTTTCTATCTTATTTTAAATGACACAGCAAGACTGGAGGCAAAATACTTGCCCTACATTTATTCTTTCTACATGCAAAGTAAGAAGAAGCAAATTATATTCTTTTGGCTACTTTAAAGATCCAAGTTCCAGATAAAAAGCACTGGCTCTGTAGTAAAATCAGAAAGCCAGCTGCTTCCCAGCCAGCCCCTGCCACACAGAAACCAAACAAATTCTGAATAAAAGTACATTTGTAGATAGTTCCTTGTGGTTGATCTCTTTGGGACCTGATAGAGAAAAGTTGTCCTGAGCTAGAAAAGTTACAGACCTCTGTCCTGGAGGACATCATTGGATGAATTCAGGCTACAGACTGTCCTTACCGAAGGGATATGATTGCTCATTTCAGCTTGTGTTTTCATGAAACTTACAGGAAAAGCTCACACTTTTAATATGAACAAGTTCAAGAGAGAAAGCTGACAGCCTGACCACACATTTACTTTAAACTTTGTAACTGAGCCAGAAATGCATCCAGCCACCCACCCATTTGTCCCCCTCTACCCGCACGTTTTGCAAATATTGGAATTGCTAAAAACAGGATGGGCTGTACCCCCTGGATCTGCCACTTAACTCTGAAAATAGGAATATGATAAAGCTGAAATCTGCTTAAGCACAACACTGCAGAGGGAAAAGGGTTTGGCTCCAGATGTAAATCAGGATTTCTCATTCTTGAAGAACTCCTTTTTCACTGCTGGAAGAGTACTGACTCTTTGTGACTCTGTCATTTTGGCATGACTAGATTCTCATTTTCTCTCTCTAGTGCACCCTTGCACTCTATATATGTTAGTGTCAATCTCCTCCTCCTTAAGAGAGCAGCAAAACTCTCTTAGTGTTTTGCAGAGAAGAAATGCCCCAAGTTTACCTAGAGGAAAATATTCACATCATAGCCTGTGCTTTAAAGTCACAAAGAGAAACCCCCTTCACCTTCTTTACTGGAAAACATTATCCTCAGGCATCCATCAGTCTGAAAAGATTAATCTTTCTGCCTTACTGCTATTTGTCTGAGCAAAGCGAGGATGTGATTCTGGCAGACTCACAGCAAGCAAGCCTCTCCTTAGTGCCTGTGCATCCCCTTAAAAATACTTTTCTGACTTACTCAACCCAGACAACCCCTGTATCCTTTCTCCTATGTTATTACCATGAAGTCTACTGCCTTATATGGCCACTTGATCAGGCAGAGCCCAGGGAAGGAGGTGCCGGGTGGCTGGGGGCATTACGGCTGCAAGGGCAGAGATACCCTGTGCAAGGGGAGCTGCATCAGCAAGCCTGGGTGGTGCAGAGATGCAGATCTCACTGTAAATCTGAGCTAGGTATGATTTAAATAATTTCCCATCCAAAGCTGTGAGTAGAAAAGGGGAGGAATAGTATCTAGTGGCGAAAGCAGGAACCAAGTCTCAGCCCCCCTGGGTTCTACTCTGACATGTACTACAAGTTGTATTTGTTATTTTAGCCAGGAAACCCAAAGAAAACTCATCACTGAGAAAACAAGGAAATAGGATGCTTGCGGTTCTGTATTCGTGGGTGGTTTTGTTGTTTGTTTGGGGTTTTTTTTAGTTTAGATATACATCTGATTTTTTTAAAAGAAATGTATTGTTTCCTGTGGTGCCGGTCACACACACACAGACTCTGTGTCACAGCCAAGCCAGAGTCCTCTGGCTCTGTCCAAGTCCACTGGCAGAGTCCTGCAGACTGGTCAGAGCTCCCACACGCAGCTCAGTCTGTCACCTCTGCAGGTGAGGTCCTAAACTGCTCTTTGCAAACTCACTGACCTTGCTGTGACTTGAACTGAGGTATTTCAAACCATCTGTTTGAGACAACAGGGGTGTAAGTCCTAGGAGGTTTAATTTAGTTTGCACAGCCATCACTGCTGGTGATGATGTGCAGTGGAGAAAGAACCCAGCCCGACTGTCTTGGGACATGGTACTTTCTTTAAGTTATTTATAAATTAACAAACACTGCATGGAAACCACTGGTACCAAGTACACATCCCCAAACACATTTTCTAATCAGTTTTAAGGCTTGATCATTCAGCAGTTGATTCTACTCAGCTACAAAATGAAGCTAATAACATCTTTGGGGAACATTACATAAGCCAAGAAAGCAATGTTTGAAGTGTTGATATCTCTAGCTGGAAATTCCCATAGAAAGTAAGATCAGCCACACAATGTTTACAGTTACAAGCTCAATTTTGTGCCGATTTAAACTGGCTAAAGAATAGCTCTGTCAGTAGTTTACTCTTCAGTAAAACTCAGCCCGCATTAAGACTGCAGGCCAGAAATTACTTGAGTCCCCTCACTAAGCTCAGGACAGTGAAAAAAAGAGATGTTTTCATGGAATTTTATGAGAAACAACATGCAGTTAATCAGAGATGAAAACAGGGTAGGACAAGCAGATAAACAGACCTTCAAGGAGTGTTGCAGGGCCTTTGTATGACTGGATACAGTCACAACCATGATTTCACTCTCTCTTCAGGGCAAAACATCCCCCTTATTACAACAAGTTCAGATCTGACTGAACATTGTCAAAATGATATATGAAGAAATGTCTCCTTATGCCTGCAAGATTCACTACTCAATTACAGACCCTCAGCTGAAGAGATTGCTGCACAATGGCTGCACACCGTAAAATGAAGCGACATTAACAAAGGGTGCCTATCATTGGGGAAAAATTAAAATTGAGGCCAGTACTCCAAAATGATAGATTATCTCTTATGCATGATAAATCAGACATAATTTTTTTGTAGGAAGAATGCTAAGAGAAAGAGAAGACCTTGGGACCAGACACCATGATCATTTCCTTCCACCGGTCTTCTACAACAAGCTCCTTCAGAACTTAATTTCTTTGGCATCCATGTATTTTTGAGAGCAGTTTTCTGTGGCCTAGTCTGAAGGTTCTGTACACAGAACACATTCATCTGCATGAATGAAGCCACTGAACAAGCATCCTCTTGTAATGTCAAGCTCTTACTAGTCCTTTTATTCTTAATGCAGCATTTCCCAGGGATGCTGACATATAAGTAAGTGTAGTTTCACTAGTCTGTTGGATGTGCTGAGACAAACAGGAAAATTTCAGACCTTACTAGACCACAAAAGCACACAGAGATGCACATATATTCAAGCGTGCATGGAAAAAAACCTCATTTTTGGGTCAGAGTGTGTAACTGCACACATTTTTTCATGTACATTTTTGTGGAAACATTTTAGGACTCAAGTCTGGAAAATTCCACCATTTTATGTTGCCCACCATGTTACTGAGATTATCTCAGCTCTAGCCTGAATTTATACTAGCTTTGCTCCTTGCTCTGAAGTCTCAACAGGCTCTTTGGTGACATCAGCTATCTTTCTTCATCGAGCATTTGTTAGCTGGTAAAACTGAAACTCCCTTTGTGGTTTCCAGTCTAGACTTCAATTTGCACTAGGTTTATCAGCTGGAATTCTTTTGGTGTCATCTTTAAAAAAAACCAACAAAACAGTCTAAAATATTCTGCATCTATTTAGAATTTGTCTTCCAATAGATATGTTAAAATTATTTACTTAATAGACATAATTTATACTGGTTACATTTGAATTGAAAAAAAATCATTTGGTTTAGCTTTCAAAGGACCAATTTGGTCTTCAAAGCCATTTTGAGTTTTTTGGGATCAAAAGTAAGGCTTTAATTTGACACTTAACATATGAATTCATAAGAACCCATTGCTCCTGCATAGTAACCTGTCTCGACTGGCACCTACTGCTACAGTACCTTTACCAAGAAGGCAGCTTATGGTTTAAAAATGTGGTTGCAGAATTCTCTCTCACTGTCAGTCTCTGGATCTACCCATTTTATTAACTACAGAAATCACACATAAGGGACAGAGCACTGGGAAGGACCCTGAGCCCTCTGAGTCACGGAAAGCAGGGAAAGTTCAAACCACATCTCCCAAAATAAAGCAGGGACCTTTTTCTCAGTATAGGAATGTACTACACAAAGCCACACATGATTTTCAGTAGCTCAAAACATAATTATTTACATAATAGTAAAAAAATCCCCACCCTTAAATTTTTCTACATTTTTAAAAATACAGAAAGTAATGTTTTGTGTTTGTTTCTTTTGTTTGTTTGTTTTTGTGGGTTTTTTTTTGTTTTGGTTTGTTTTTTTGTTTTGGTTTTCTGGTTTTTTTTGTTTGTTTTGTTTCGTTTTTTGTTTTCTTTTTGCTTTCTCCAGAGGCCATGATCTGGTTAGCTGTTGGACAGGCAATTTGTAGCACACAAGCAGAGGGCTGAGGCAGTGCTGAGGACTTAGAAGTTGAGTGTTCAGTAGCCTGCCATGTACTTGAAAGATTTTTTATTAATAGAGAGCTGTGCAGCATGAAGGAGCTAAATAAAGTGCTGTCAGCCTGCTTCCAAATGCTTTGCAGATACCATACTGTCCAGCCACTCGCTCTCAGCATACGTAACTGTGTGAACATGCAACTGCACAAAACCTCTTTCTTTTTTCTTTTTTTAAATAGCAGCAATGCATGTGAGACATGGAAAAATCTAGCACTGTTCTGTGTGCCTGTGCGTGGATGCTTTATACACAATCTAAAAAAACCCCAACCGTTTTTATGAAAGAACGTCTGAAAAATGCCAGTGATTTCAGAATTACTAAACCCAAGTTTAGAACAACACAGGAAATAAGGGTGCAGTTACTATGATCTAATTACAATGGAATTCCCTTGGAAGAGAATATGACTTATGAATTTCTTCTCATTCCAATCAGTGTTTTTGAAACTCTAGCTGGACTAGTGGGACACTTGGATGGTGCTTGACTCTAAAACTTTGAACAAGATGCCGATGTTAGAAGCCTAACAAATACATGTCTGTGATTACTTTCCACTAAAATGACAATAGAGAGTGCATTTTTCTAAGATAGGATGCAAACTCACAGTCAAACCCAACCAACACAAAAACCGCAAACCCCCAAAAGGTATATTCAAATATTGCAAAATAGGAAATTACAGATTAATTTTCCATTTAGTACATTAGTCCACAGCAGAACGTATACCTCTTAAGCTGCATTTTATGTCTCCTTTTACTGCAGAAAAACTATCTGCCATCAGGAAATTCCTATGTGTTTAATTCAATTGCATTTGGAAAAATACAATTTATTCTTAGCAAAATAAGTACCATATAAGGTTAGATCAGAGCACAGAATGGAGAATGCCTGATGAGTCTTATGCATTCAGACTTTTACATGTATTTAAAAGGCTGGATTTAAATGTCTAAAAACAAGCTACTGCTACTGCAGTGATAGTTTCCCACACTACTTCACTGCCCTCCACACTCGAGACTGGCAAAGTCCAACATAAATACTAGTAATCTGGATAGGATCTACAGCTGCAGCCTTTGCCTTGGGATTTTCCACATTTGCAGACACTGAACAGAAAGGAGTGGAAGATGACAAAATATGACTTCTCAGAAGTCCGCATTCCCAGGACAAACCATAACAGATGATACACTGCTAAACCAGGAGCAACAAACTTGAAGGGCCTTCAGGAAGCTGAAGGATTTTCCTCCATCCAGAGAAATTCAAACTCAGAGATCCTTCTTTTTAAAAAGGTGACACCATGGCAAAAATAATGTGGGTGCAAGCTACTTTCACCTGAGGGAATTTGAACCTTCCCTTCACTACCGGTGTGCCCTAACCATTAACCTTTCTGGAAAACGAGTTGGAGCTGAAGACAGAAGGGGATTTGCCACCTTTCCTTTCAGTGCCAGAGTATTGTGGTGAAAACCATCCCAGCAGCAGCCCTGGTTTAACCCTGATATGCTGGATACTCAAGGCATTGCTTCAAAGCCTGAACATTAATTCCGTATTTGTTTGGTCCCAAATTAAATGGGATTTAAGTGGTCTGGATTTGCCTGAAAGTTTCTGTCTGTGTTTTCAGTTTTTAACAGCAACTGAGCAGGCAAAGTGAGCACTTTGTGGTTAGAAAAGTACCTGATCAGAAACCTCCCCCTTACCTTTAGCCACTGTTCTGCCTGCTCTTTGCTCTGCACTGCCAGAACCAGGGCATCCGCTCCTTGGTGTGAGATTTTCAGCTCATGCTTCTTCTTTTTGCTGTCTTTGGGAATATAGGTGATACTGCAGTCATTCAGGAGTAGCTCCATCTGGGGCTGCTGGTCCTTGGAACTTTTGTAACACTAAATAAATATAAGGAAAGTTCAAAAGTTAGATATTACCTTCCTGAACCTTAGGGGAAAACTTTTGTTATACAGAAATGCTATTTTTTAATTTTTAATATTTTTTACACACCCCATTACCACATACCACAGAGTTCACCCACAGCCAACTTTGCATTTCTTCTTCTCATCCACTCTGTAAAGCAAAATTACTTCCAGACTGACAATAATAGTCATGTTTTATTGCAGGACAGGTACAACATATGGAGAGCATTAAGCATCTCTGCGTTCTCCTTATGACTCAACCTTGACCTTGGATCAGGTAGAAAGAGGGTGATTTAGGATATCTGTTCACATGTAGCAGCAGAATAAACTTGTACAGTTAATGACTTTAAAGCCCAGATGTTTACCCTGCCCTTCAGCAACAGAGCAGCATATGAAGGCCAATCTACATCTGTGCCTACACGCTGCAGTCACTGGCATTACTCAGCTATCTATTTTCTTGATATAAATAAAAAAAATTCTCACAGTGTGGAAAGTAGGCAAAGCCACACTTTTTTAGCTAATCCAGTTTGAAAGTACCTGCACAAAACTGCATAAATTTCCATGTTTGCTTTGTAAACTCCTGGCTAAAACTACATGTGTGTGTGTATGTGATGTTTTTTCCCTCATTAGTAAATGCTGTCAATGAACAGCCATTTCATGCTGGATCGCTGATGACCTGCTCTGTGTTTGAACTGGTGATCTGAAGGTGAAGGGCTCCTCTTCACATCACTTATCCTACAGATTCAATCTCTATTCCCACCTTCCAACACATCTGCACAGCTGAGGTTCCTGAAGCTGTTGTGGTGCCAGACTGCAGAATAATGTTTAACTGTGGATGTGAATCCAGTTATATTATATACTTCTGTAAATTGAGCTTTCACTCATACATATAAGCACTAAGGCTAAAAAAAAATCTGTTAATGAAGAGGTATCTGGTCATCAAGAACACTAATCAGTATGTGCATACATAGAACAGCTGAGTATAAATGTGACCAGGGGAAAGTACATGAATTTTTGCACATCTGCAGCAGTATTCATGTCATGATGCAACCGTCAGAAAGACAGAGCAAATACAGTCACACTAAATCAGCCTCTGCAGATCACCAATAATCCTCCTTCCCTCTCCAAAGCTCATTATATCAGTTTCTCCACTTTGGTCACAGATTTTAAGTTTGCAACATTTAGAAAACATTCCATTTTCAAGCTATGAAATATTGAAGATATACAACATTAATCACTAAGAATCAATAAACAGCATATAATTCCTTCTATATTAATCTAAATGTTTTATTTATAATTATACATTGCTAAAACTGAAGTATGTATATATTAAAGGACTTTAAGAGAAAGAAAAACAATCCCCTACTAATTGTTATTTCTAATGTCTAATGTTAATTAAAATATTTTTGTTTTATGATGACAGCTGCATTTATGACACAAGCAATTACTAATCCCTAAGAACATGTATTTGTTTTACTTGTGTATCTCATAAGTTAAATGTCCAAGTTTTCCTTCAAACAATAAACCAATCTTGTGTAACTTGGTTGTTAGACTCCTATTGTGATTTTTATTTTCTTAATCCCCATTATAGAATTACTGAAAGATGATCCCTATAAGGATATAGCTTTTCAGACCACACATGTGGCTGAAGGAAATGAAAATATAAAAAATAACGTATTTATATATAGAACAACAAATGTAACTGTAGAGGAAATATTGTGTGACTTCAGGGAAAAATCTGTTTCTTTGCCTTTTTGTTTCTTTTCTTCATGCTGTTATCAGATGATCCTGAAATCTGATATGATACTGATATATGGTGATAAGAATGTGGACTAAGGAAAACGGCATTATAAGAATATAATAAAAACAATCAGAATAAACATTTTTTAAAATATATAAATAGAGGAGGATACAAAAATTAAGTCCTTAGTAACTACTGAAAATTAGCAAATTCATTCAAACTGTATTTTCAGAAATCTCTTACCTCTATTTCATAGCTTGTTATTTTCTATACAGACATAAGTTCAAATGTACTTGGAAAGTGAACACACCTAACCTACACTGTCCCAGCACAGAATAAAGAGGTTCTACAGATGATGTTCTATCATGTGTTAATCACCTTTTAACATTCGGTATATTGCAGTAATTGTTTGTTATGTGTTTAGTTACAACAGTTGGAAGCAGCAGATCAGAAGGCAGGGAGAGCCTAAGAACCAAACTTATTGATTAATATAAGCATTAGTTCACTCATAATGACACACACTAAGTGTCTCCCTCACTTAGGCTCTCTTTTCAGAAAACAAGAAGACATCTATGAGCAGATAATTTTACTGATGCTTCCAATCAGAAAGAAATATAACAGATTTGCTTAAGGAATAAATACATCCACTTGTTTCTTTCCTTTCTATAATGCAGCTGTGCATAATGTGAATACTGCATCTGTAATTACTGCAGAACAGACGGCAAAGGTTTAAAGTGTATACATTACCACAGCATATGCTGCCAAGTGAATTCTCAGTCTAACAAGGGACTTCTCTCTCCAGCAGTCTGATCCAACAGTTCACACAAAAAGCTCCCTATGAGATTTTTTGTCCGCAGGGAATGAAAGATTTGATTTACAGCAGGTTTGTGGGGTTTTTTTTCCCAAATTAAATATTTTAGAAGATAATATGCCAGACTTTCTTCTCAATATCAGGGACCTGCCTGGGTTTAAGCTTAAATGAAATAAAAGTTGAAGTTCTAAGTGCCTAAATGATACACTTATAATTTCAGTGTTTCTCTGCTCCTTGGGTAAATCATGACAGAATTCTTTGGTAAGGTTACTGTAGACTTGGCCACTATTTGCAGAGCTTATTCCAATAATCAGATTCCTGTAAAAATAAATACATTATATAAAAGGTACAAAGAAAATATAGCTGGCTAAAAACAAAAATTACCAGTAGTTTGTTTTCTTTGATAACACACAGTAGCTTGGTCCATTGCCCAAATCGTTTCTTTCTAAGAAGGAAGGCACAGATTTTGGCATCCTTCACCAGATCCATAGAGGCTTCCTCAGAAGGCCACTGATGTCTCATTTTCTTCCCCTTTCCATCCTCCTCCTCTTCATCATAGGATTCATAAGAGCTGCTCATTGCATCTGAGTCATAATCTTTAAGAAAAGGGTACAAGTGTTAGCTTAAAACAATTAGTCATGAAGTAACTGAAATAACTGAAAACCTCAAGAAGGTTCATTTTAAGTTAAGACTTTTGAAAGTCAGCCATGAACAGATTACCGTTTCAGTGCCTAGTAGTATCCATACATTAAGCTAATTGAATAAGGGATGCTGTTCCATTATGAAACTTTGTAGAAGACCCATACACATACCTTGTGAATTTTAATCAAAAGAAGAAGCTGGGAATACATAGCTAGAATTTCAGGCAGTGTTTTATTATCTTCAAAATATTATTTGACAGATATCTTCATTTTTTGTAATTCTTTTACACAGAAACATCTTCACCTTGCCTTAGTACAGCACATGAAGAAATAAACACTCCATATGACAAAGGTCAAAAGAGTACATTATGGGGCAATATCTACCTATCATAACATTTCATGTAATTTTCAAATACAGCACCTGCACCGACACAATTAATGTTCAACAGGCAATGCTGTCCCTTGAACTACAGATTCTGCACTGTGCAAAAAAATGCTTTGTTCTGTGTTTAGCCTAAGCAGCTTAATCCTGCTCCAAGTCTGGTGATGGAATGGCAGGCTTCTATTTTAATTAAACAATTTTCGTTCAGACCTTTCATTTTCAACAATGCAGACAGATCTAGCAGCACCCTCAACCACCAAACTATTTTGCCATTATCACAGAAACCCTCTCTTCCACCTCCATACTTATTTGTTTATGTGGGTATATGTATATAAACCCTTCAGATAGTAACACCTGAAGGCATGCCTGTTATACACTGGCACATTTTTCCCATGAGGGAATATTGACTGGAACATTTTTAAGAGCTGAAATTTCATCTAAACATTTCCAGTAGACTTTGATATATTTTTAAGCTAGAAGGTAGAAGAAAATTTCTCATTTGCTTTAGCTAGGTAATTGGGCCCCAGTTGGGATGTAGGAAGGAAAGACTGGGAAGAGGACAAGAGAGTGGGTTGCTGGTTATTCTGCATGAGTTCCTCCCTACATGCACAGTCAGAATGGGACAGACCCAGACTTTACACTTCTGAATCAAGACTAGATATCTAGATATTCTGATGGAACAGCCTATGTTCATTCCAAAGTAAAATTAATATAAAACTTGAAGTTCTGTAAGCTTCTTTTTTTCAGAACATTTTTCCACAAACTTTCACACTGAAACAACAGGAAACACTTCAGAGATCACTGACCACTTGCAAACACCCAGCAGCATGCCAGTTTGTTGGAGCAGAGACAGAATGATCCATGGAGCTACCCAATGCAAATATGTAAGGTCTAGTCAGCATCTTCAAGAAGGTCTTCTCCCAAAGTCATGGGCTGTGGGACAAGCTGCCATAACATAAAGTTGCCATCTCTCTGGGAGCTTCTTCATCTCCTGACCTTTTCCTTTTGAAAAAAGTAATACTTAGGTGCCTATAACCTCCTCATTCTTTCTTCGTATTCAGTTGTGATCCTTGTTGGAGCTATGTCACTGTCACAATGTCCACCTTGATGTTTGGTCTCTCTCTACAACACCCCATTTGTGATTTTGTTCTAGTTTTAGCAAAAATATTATTCTGGCACAATTATTTATTTTTTTTAGGTAAGCAGAAGTAAGAAGTCACTACTCATATGTTGAAATATGGAAATCCTCTTCTGGTGGTATTTTTCTGTATAATTACTAATGAGATTTTTCCTCCAAAATTAAGAAACTATCTTTTCAATGTAAGAGTGTCTGGGAGTTAATTTTCATTGGATGAATTTGAAACATGACTGTACAGAGGGGACTATCTTCTAGAATAGTTCTCCCAAGAGAGTGGAGCTGGGTCATTTCTCTACAGTTTGAATGCACACCGAAAAAGAGAAGTTTGCATGACAGAGTCAAAGACTTCTCTGTCAGAGGACTGCATTTTTAAGTGCATCAATCAAAACAATGAAAAAATTGAATCTGTTTTAGCACACAGTTTTTCCTCCCTCTTTAGAGCATTATTTAACTTTTTCATATTGCAGAAAAGAATGTTTCGCCCTGGATAAAATTACAGGTCTTCCCTTTGCCATATATCAAAAAGTTGGTTTTCTTCTGGTCATAAGCTCCATGCAATAATCTTGCCTTCTTTCCAGCAAATTTACTGGGTTAAATAATTGCTTTTACCTCACAACATTGAACCCTATGATTTATTTTCTTACAGTAAGTTTTCCTAGTTTAAAAAAAAAAATAATTGTAGGAAGTGCTGATTGGGACTTGACAGTAGAAACTGAAATTCTGAATGTTAAATACTCTACAGGTATTTCCTATGTGGCTTGCAAGCATTCCAAGTACAGATTTCCTGCTAGCCATAAGCTGTATGCTCAGCAGAGGGACTCTGCTGGCACAGCAGTTGCAGGTTCATCCAAATCTCTGTTTATAAGAGGATGAAAGCCAACAGGAACTTCTGAGACTCCCATCCTCACACAGTCTAACGGGATCTCTGGGGACTTGTTGCCATATCCTGCCCATTAACTACTCCTCGTGTTTTTCTTCTCCTTGGTTTGTGGGACTCTTGGCCAGACAAAGAGCTTGTTGCTTGACTCACACCAGGAAGGATGCCCACCTTGGAGTACTCATATCATCCCTGCTGAAATTTGGCTGCTCTTTACCACATCCTGCTTCTACTGCTTGTTTCTCCAAACTGCTCTATCGTATCCAAAACAATTCTTCCAGGCTCTGAGACACAAACTAGCATGTGCAGAAAAAGTGAAAAATGTCTCTCCAAAATAAAGTGGGGTTATTAAGTCTACTAAAGTCTCAGAGAGTAAGAATGCCCTGGTACAACAGGTTCCAATGTTAATTTACCATTATTTTCACTTCTAGCACTTTCTGATTGCTCTGACTTCTTGACATTGACTTTTTTGTCTTTATGTTCATGAAAATTTTCAGCTGTTAAGGGGTGAAAATCACAGTGGACTTTCACATTATCTGTAATAGTGTATTTCTAAGACTGGTCCGTAAACATTTAAGCATATTGTACAGATTGGTAGCTTTTAATACAGAGAATTATCAGACAAGTCATATACACTCTTGCTTTCATCTACACGCAAGTGTTAATTTACAAACTGATTACAGGGACTTGGGGAAGTTAGGGATATTTCATTTTCATGACCTATATTCTGCAATTTTCTTCAGTTCTTGTTTGCCTTTACAGGTAAAACACATGCTATGTAGGTCTCCTTGCTACTAATGACATTACAAAAATATTCCAGAGAAATATTTACTTAAGATAATGATATCTATCCCAACAGCTGTTTAACAGCTTATTCTTGCACTTCTTATACCTATAGCTCTGTTTTTTGTCTTCTCCATCTCAGTCTGAACAGCTAAGGCTATGTCTTTTAATACACTGCTTTTGTGTCTTATTTTAATTACCATACAACTGGATTTAGTGGAATTTTTGCATGAGTGGGGATGTGTTACTAATGGCACACTGAATGTAAATGTAACTTCTTTACCAATGGAGAGGGGAATAATTTTCACACAAATTAAAAGAGATGATAAATAAGTTCAGAACATAAGAAAATATAGCAAAATCTCAGCAAGTGAGGTGCTGAGTCACACTAACAGAGCTTTAAATGGCTGGATATATACACTTAAATCATGGAGTTACCAAGGAACTATTAAGGCTAATATCCTAAATTTGCATTTGGATGGTTAAATATAGTAAGAAATCAGTTCATATTTTGCCTTGTTTTTCCCTATGCAATCCTTTAGCCTTGCTATTATTATTTGCACTAAATATTTTTCTGCCTGAGCACAGCTCTTTTTTAATGCCAAAACACAAACTGGAAACTCACTGGATTAGAGGGTGTAGTAAGACCACCCCAAACCATGTCAAGGGCGGAAACGAAGAGATGAATGATTCTGCTGCTCTTCTAAGTCTGTATGTTCTTTCATTTGCTTTCCAGTACATGAAACTCTCTCTTACCTTGAATATCTTAGGTTAATAAAGAGCTGCTAGATAATCTCAGTTTGTGTGATGTACAGATGAATAGTATTTTAACTTTAAGGTGACTCCTATGCGTGCCTTAAGAACACAGAGATAATTTTATTCATTTGTTCTGGTTGAAATAATTAAAATGCCTATAAAATGGGGGAAGCTATGCCTTTAATCTTTGGGCCATAGAAAACATGATTAGAGATAAATCAGCCCTACACAAGTAATAAATTACTCCAGACAATAAAAAAGCAGCAAAAAGAAAAATCTTAGCAATTTTTTTTTTTTTGGTACATACCGTGCTGTTGACTGACCCTGTGTATCGCTCACAGCAGTCATTTCAGTGTTTCATCATTGTGGTCTCAGCACAGCTCCACTTCAGTGCATAAGTCTTTGGGTAAGTATTTGGATGTGAAAAACAGCACTTGGGTGTGGCAGAAGGTCAGCTGGAGGCAGCCCTCTGCCCAGTGCACTAAACAAGCAGTCAGAAGAGCACTGTCATGTGCATCACACTTGGCTTGTGGGAGCCAATATGACCAATTTATCCCTTTCCACAATGTGTCACCAGAAATGCTGCAAATCACATCTTTTCAGTACTTGCCTTTTTCATTTGTCTATTTTAGCAAGCAATTCAGTGCAAAAGAGACACAACAGTAGATGTGCAGATCAGCACCAGCTTCTGAGACATCTACATTCACAGTATGATCAGTTTAGAGGGGTTTGCCCTGGACAGTACTAAACTCTGAACTCCTGCTCCAATGCCCTCACCATGCTCATGGTTCAAAACAGTCCAAAAGACTAGTGGCTAATTTGGACCCTCTGTCTCTAAGAGCTGCTGAAATCTGTTTTATGTGTACCTAAGTTGAGCTCCAAGTTTAGCTTTCTCTAAAAGGAGCCTGATTTGTGCACATTAAAACAGTTCTGCAAACCAAATAAACGCAAGGCCAGTAAGGATAACGAGCATGGGCTCAAATCAACAAAGCAATGCTTATGACACATCACCACAGCACTAACAGACATGCAGCTGTCAAATCCAAAAAAAGTCCAAGGACACTGGAATTACTGATTGCTCAGAAACTGATCTGGAAATATCTTACTCACTGGAAGTGATGTACTCTGGAGCCTTCCCAGGACTAAGTGGCACTGCCTCTTCGTAATAGCCCTCAGGAAGGGAAGATGTTGGCAATGGCGGAGGCCCATTATCTGGTGGCTAAAGGAACAAAAAAAAGTGATTGCAGACCAACAAGGTGTTAAATTAAACATCTGCTCATGATAAGTGCCAATGCAACCAGCCTTATAAACCCTGCTCTTGTGACTAGTTCATATGTTAACTACCACCAAAGACAAGGCTCTGGAGGGCTGAATCAGATGCCCTTTGAATAATGTGTGTTCTATAGGGTAGCATCTTTTACAGGAGAAACAAGCTAAACCTCAAGTTCCTCATAATATGTTATAATTAAACAATAAGTCAAGATTGAGATTTGAAGCAATATAGTGACTTAATTATGCTTCATATCATACTGATACGTTTTTAAATGTATCATTATTGTTAAGACTTTTACCTCTACTCATGATAAGGGTGCAGAACTTTCTTGAATGTCCTCCAACTGAGGAGACGTTTATATATGATTTGGAGATACAAACACTGTAGGATCCTAGTTGTCATTGCCAAGGATGGCAAAATCAAGGTAACAGCTACATTAAAAGATTTTTAAAACACCACTAAGTGGTAAAAATGCTGAAAATATATGGTTCTCCATTTAGGAACTTGAAATCTAAACGGTCTACATAGGAAAAAGATTTCTGTGCATAGACCATTTTACAGTGTTATGGCTTATTTATTAGTATTTTACACCTAAAATAATTCCTATTACAGCAGCAAACAGCAGTTTGGTTGGACAGTTTAGAAAAATTAAATAGCCAGGGCTTGCAGAAAATTTAAACCATATTTTCATGATAGTTTTTTTTTTTTTCCCAATGGCAAATAAATTCTTAATATACACATTAATTTTTATAATGCTATTTCTACACAGTGAAAACTGAGCTACAAACACTGAAAAGTTTGAAACATCAAGAAACTATTATTCAATAAAATAAATATGTCAAATACCAGGTCAAATTCTAAAATGCTTCTTTTCTAAATATAAACCTGTTTTAAATTTAAAACTGACTGACTGCTGGTTTGTTGATATAGTAACAAAGTAAATATAGTACTCTGTGACTTCTTCCATATGAATTTACTGTTCTACTTCCTTAACAAGTACCAAAACAACTGTATTTTACAGAACTCATTCATATTTGCCACAGGTTTTCAGTTTCATATTTACATATTAGGGAAAACACTGAAGCCTTTTTCCAGCACCAGTGGTTTACTGTGTGATTACAAAAATTTAACTTGCAAGCAGAGTCACCTTTCTGCAGTAACACTTCTTCAATACATCTTTCTCTATTTTTCTCATGCAGTGACAGAGATGCAATGGTGTTTATCTGCATTGGACTGATCTAATCTAAACTAAGGGAACAAACAGATACTGAAGGGTGGGCTTTGCTTATGGTCAGATCCAGACACTTCTCGACTGCAGCTCAGGTTGGCTGACCGGTCTAGCAGAGGTGTAGAACCTTCTTCCACCTCATACAGATGAAGCCACAGTGACTGTACTTCTCTTTTGCTACAGACCTCAAGTTATCTGGGAGAAACCTGAGCTTTAATAACATGTGGCATTAGCTCTAGTGAAATTACTTCTGTGGGCATTTCCAGGGCTGGATTAATCTCTGCGTATTTCAAAGCTAGACATCTCCAAATCTCATTTCTGATTACACACCTATGCCAGACACTTCTTTCCTAACAACATCAGCAAGGTGAGTCCTACCCTTAATGTGCTCTGCAGTTGAATTCGGACCCAGGTTATTCCACCTTACAGGTAAGTGCTTGTATATTCCCAACGTGAAGGAAGGCAAGGAGCACGTGATTAAACATCCCCTTCAGCTCATCCAGTATGGACTTCCCTTTGCTCACCAAGTAAAATCAGAAACTTTTTCATGAACAATAAACTGATTCATGGCTGAACACAGAAATTCTTGGTCAGATTGAAATTTACACTATTATTCTATATCAAATGAGATAGCCAACTTATGTCACAACCAGTTACAGATTACAGATGGCAATTACTGTTATCTAAAATGTGAACCAAATTATTTTCCTCACAGACCAGAATTCTCACTAGAGAAATTATCTGTCAAAGAAGCAAAAGAATGAAAAAATGTGACTTTTAATGAAATCCCCCTGTAATTTTGCTGAAAAGAAATCAAATAGCCAATCTGCACATCATCACAAAATAAATGAGTCTTTCAAGGTTAGCTGCTGCTGAGCAACAGGCATAAGGGACATTAGGAATTATTAGGAAAATCGACAGCAATTATGAATTACTCTGCACACATCACCTCTGTGTGGCCTGAACTGCTAGACACAAGTTGGGGAACTGCCTCCAAAGAGTGCAGATTTTCTCCCTTCATGCAAGTGGGTAGAATGAGTTGGGGTCACAGTTTTCTAATGAGTTGGGGTCACAGTTTGTTCCTGGGGCAGTGCAGATTCATACACCCCTTTCATTAGACAGATAAGCTAATATCTTGGTCTAGCCTTAAACCATTTTCCCCATCAGGTGTATGTACAATATATGAAATTCCTATCGTTATTAAATCTCATTCACCCAGGAAATACCTGTCCCAAGTCATTCCAATTTTGACTTGACACAGCACTGAGGTTTCAAAGCTGTATTTTATCCAGGAACAAATAAGAGGTTCCAATAAATATCAGGGGGGGAAATCCTTGTTTTTAGACACAATGTTATTCAGAAAGAAAGAAAAAAGGAAATGAAACACAAATGGTGCTTGTCTGATTTCGACCCTGCTGGAGCACCAGTTACTTCATACAGCTGGGCCGGGCTGGGCTGTGCAGCCAACGTCAACACAGATGGAATCCATTGCTGAATTAGCCAGGCCCTCCTCTCTGAAATGCATTTTGCAGTGCTTGCCATAACAAAGTTGAAAACAATTATAAAAAAGATTATTTTTTTTTTTTAAAAAGGGAGAAACAGAAACATCCAACATTAAACACTTTCTGAAAAAGTAAGGATGCTTTAATATTAAAAAAAAAAATTGATTAAATACAAAATAAAAATATCTCATTCAAATAGGTACTATAAACAATTACATCTTTTTGGGAGATATAGAATATATAAGAGTTTGAACACCAAGACATGTAAAAAGTATATGTGTGCATTCTGGTATTAGTTACTAATATTTAGAGTGCTTGATTTTATTTATTTTTTTTTACTATCGTTAGTTGTATTGCTTATTTCTTTCAACTTCACAATTTTTAGTGGAAGAATTTTGATGAAGTTAGGAATTATAAAGTAAGTCTTTATTCAGTAACTTTTCAATAGTTTACCTGAAAAAATAAAAGGGCCATAAAACGCACAGAACTATTTACATAATCTATAAAAGGATTAAATCTCAGAAGGCAATAGAACATGTGTAGCTTGAGTGGTATCAGGAGGAAAGACCTGGCAATCTGCAAAGAAGGCAGTAGGATAAATTTATTTATTTTTTTTACAACTGGCAACAGGGAAGAAAACTATAGAAGGCTGCCTCTCAAGGCAAATCATGATAATAACAGAGTTAGAAAATAAGCTACAATTACTTTTATCTCCTTGGAGGAAAAAGGACAAAGATGAGGGATGTATTGTTACCCAGAATGATAACAATAATACTGAAAAAATACTGATGGAAATGTTTGTCATGTGCTGGGTTTGAAACCAAATGAGCGATGCTTTAACTGAAACTAAACAGATGGGGTGATCATGACACTACAGAGTTGAGATCTCTGATGACATGACAGACTGGATTGTGCATGGGATGCCCAATTCCAGTTTATGGGATGGATTGTTGAGAGAAAGAAACAAAGTATCTCCAAATAATAAATATTTAATTTGGTAAGAAAACTCATTATCCTACAGGACTCTGAAACTGACTTTTATTAACTGAATGGCATATTATGGTCTTCCCCTCCACCTGCCCATCTGTACTCCACAGACCACAAATAAACTCTTTTGTTCTTTATCCTAAGATACAAACTACTTTATTTCCCTCTTTTATCCGAAGGTACCAAAAAAGATAGTAACTTTTATTTTAGGGATAGTCTAGCTACTATCTGCTGACGATATGGAAAGCAGACTGAAAGACAAAGAAAAAATAAATGTCAATGTATAGAGGTCTGAGGATATAAAATCACTTTATACCCCAAAGAAGACTTGTAGGAAATAGAAAGAAACCCCTCCCTTTATGCAATGATTTAGGATGTGGAGATTTCCAGAGCAAAGCAGGGAGTTTAGCAGAGCCTGCCAGTACACCCGTGCTGTAGGCAGAGACTGCCAGCAACTCAAGTGCCACGCGCACATGTGTGTTATTAGATCAACCACCAGTTTGGATCCAGCCGGGCTGTGGAGCCAGCTGCTACGTAAGCCCTCAGTGCTGAAGGCAGCAACATGAGACTGGAAAAGTGGTCACACACTGGTGATGTATAATAAAGCTGTTCGGGAGCCAGCAGGCAAATGTGGGCTGTCAAGAAGAAGCTTTGACACGTGCACATGCCATTGGCTCTGGAGGAAGCTTAGACCTGACCTCTGAACAACCCCACTGCATACTCAGCTTTTTGGAACAGAGTAACCCTGTCAGCCCGACCGCAGTGTGGGTACCAGTGCTGCAAGGTGGGCTGTTGGTGTAGCCCCACCTCACCACCGCTGAGTGTACATGCAATTACAGCACACATCCCTACAACAGCAGTGCTAACAGGAAAAAAGCCGTGAGAAGTCAACACCCGAAATCAGACATGATGGGAGGTCCAGCAACCCCCAGCAATCCTATGAAGAGCTGAACTGGTCACCCACCAGCTCCTACTGCAGTGCTGAACAGATGAGGGCAAGGGGGAACCAATAGTGCAAGTGATTAGCAGGCAGAGGATGAGTATAATCACATGTGGAGCTTTCCCTTAGGGTGTGACCCTGAACAGTGACTTGAGCAGGTTTAAGCCTAAGAAGAGAAGGTACACGCGTGGCATGCTGTTCTCCAGGGCATGGAGGTACATCTGACACAGCCTAGGAGCATGTCTGCTGACTTGGAGGTGAACGCCTAATTAAATGTATCACTGCAGAAGTGCTTAGTATGTAGGGTGTAGTGACTACAAACAGATCACAGCCTCAGAAAGCACAGCCTGATGATCAGAAAGGGATCTGAACAAACTTGCTCACATTAAATAATGAATCAGGGAGTCCTATGGCTCCACAGTTTGATCTGAAGATTGTCTGGAAAGCATTTACACAGGAATCTCACCAGGAACTGAGCTACCATTTCACAAAATACAACACATCTGCTCAGATGCCCAAGTAACCCCATTTACCTAAGAAAAAGGAAAGTAAAGATGGCAATGCAGAGAACTAAAGGGAAACAGTAAGAAAACAACATAGTGCATCAACTGAGCAGAGAAGCCAGTTAGTTATTGCATCTCTCTAATGGCAGTGTCAGTCTGTGCCCAGACATACACTGTCCCAATTCTTGCTATTGTATGTAATTGCATTTGAGATAATAAATAAAACCAAAAAGACTAGAGCATGGAATGTAGCGCTGAAAAGACCAGTAGCTGGAAGGAGTTACACCCAAACTCCGTGGAAGACTGGAGTGGAAATAAACTCCAGACTCCACGGAAGGAACAGAAGATCTAACAAAATAATTAAAAGAGAATGAGCCAGAAATGAAAGCAAGGTGTTTCTGTATCATTCAGAATTTATAATAAAAGATTATTACACAGCCAGTTAGAAGCATCACTCAGACCAAACAACAGAGTTGACTCATGTCAAGCAAAGGGTCTGTGTGCACCAAGAAAAGAAATGGGCTTTAATTAATGCTAGAAAACACTTTCATACATATTACATGAGAAAGATGAATCTGAATTTTAAGTAGCATGGGGCTCTCAGTCAGAGATGTTTATTGCAACTGTGCTCAAAGAAGTGTCTGTATTCCTGTGCAAAAACAAAATCACCTTCCTCTTCCAAGAGTTAATAAGCTCATCGAAGTACATGAGATGACAGGGAGGACAAGAGAAGGCAGCACAGTGAGAAAAGTGCAGGCAACACATTTTCCACTAGAACAGTATTGTCTAAGGGCCTGAGCACTGCATCAAATAAAAAAGAGACTTGGTACTTACTGGCCTAACTCCTTTCCCAAGTGTTTGTGCACACAACATTAATGACCATAGTTAGGAAAGCCAATANTATAGCATAGAAACATGAAATGAAAAATCTGAGGCCAGAAGTGTGAGTGTGATAAGAAAAAATGGTGAGACAATATTCTATAAAATCTGGGCATTAGTAATTTGATGGTTTTCTTATATGAAGGTCAAAGATCATCAGTATCTAGTTAAAAAAAGAAAAAAAGGGTATACAGTTTCACATTGATCATACAAAGAACTTGGTAAAGCAGTTCAATCCTACTCTAACTCACCCAGTTTAAATGCAAATTCCAATTAAAGGCAGCTGAGAATAGCTCATTCTGGCATCTTAGACATGAGGAAAGTTTTGAAATACAGTGATATGTTATTACTATAAAGGTATAGTATAAACTAATTGCTTTAACTAAAACTTTTCTGTGATACCATTTGCAAATGTGAAATAAATCATCAACAATAATGCACCAACCTCATCCACGGAAAATGGGAATGGCAATTACAGTGCATTGCAAGACATTGCTAGCACAAAAGAGAGGCAGTATAAATTTCCTTATGCAATCATATATGATGGCTGAAACTATTCCACAATCACAGTGTGCCCAGGTGGCCAAGAAGGCCAATGGCATCAGAAACCGTGTGGCCAGAAGGACCAGGGCAGTGACCATTTCCCTGTACTTGGCACTGGTGAGGTCACACACAATCCTGTGTTCAATTTTGGGTCCCTCACTGCAGGAAAGACCTTTTGGGGCTGGAGTGTGTCCAGAGATGAGCAACAAAGATGGTAAAGGCTCTAGAGAGTCAGTCTTATGCAGAGCAGCTGATGGAGTTGGGGTTGTTTAGCCTGGAGAAAAAGAAGTTAGAGGCACCTTATTGCTCTCTACAACTCCCTGAAAGGAGGTTGCAGCCAGGTAGGTCTCTTCTCCCAAGTAACAAGCAACAGGACAAAGGGAAACAGTTGGACTCAGTGATCTTCCAGGTCTTTTCCAACCTAATTAATTCTATGACCAGTCTATGTTCTGGTTACTTGTGACTGAAGGACATGATCCTTACAAGCAGGTGCACTGATATCACTCACTAGAATTAAACCATACCTCAAAATGAAACTGATAGAGCCTTTCATATATACAGTGGAGTGAAATGAAACCTGAGAGGAATACAGTTGTGATTACAAAGGATATCTGAAGTACAGGTACCATGGTGAGGGAAAAAAACCTACTGAAATGCAAGGACAAAGACTGGCAATGAACACTGGGATGGTGAAACAACATTTCAAACTGAAATAGTGGGTTAAAGAAATCTGTATGCTAGTAAATAGATTTTGGTAAGTTTCTGAAAGGGTTAATATTTTATCATTGCCTGCAGTAGGAGCAACTGCACTCAATAATCAAAAAGGCCTCTTTACGTGTTCCTCCATTATGGAAGAATTTGTTGAGACATGTTTAAACTGAACTTATAGCCAGCTCTAAATGAAATAAGGGAATCTTTGTTGAATTTATTTCTGTGGCTTTTGAAACTTCTATAAGGAAAGGACTTGAAGACTAATACTGTCTTAAGATCATCTTTAAAGAAGAACAGAGAATAATAACTGCATTTCAGTATTAGAAGAAAAAGCTAGATAAAACATAGATTCCTAAGTACTCACCTGGCACACGGACCCCAAGCTTTTGTTATGGCACTTGTCTCACTGCACACTTTAGAAGAACTTTAAGACTGGCACTTCTTTGGTTGCTGTGCAAAGAATGATTAATGTAATTGGTGATCTCTCACCTTAAAAATCCTTTTGATTTCCAGATGATTTTTTTTTCTTCTCCAAGGACACTGTCTCCTTTCAGCATTTTCTAATAAATATCTAAGAGTATATCTGACAGGCAGCCAGATAAAGGGAGGCTGTCAAATCACTTCTCCACAATAGGAAACCCATCTATATGAAGCACTCCTACAGAGTGATTGTGTACGGTGCAAGAATGGGTTGGAGGAAGATGACCCATCCTTTTGATTCATATCTGCAGGGTTCTGGCATCTTGCTGAACACTTGTTGCGGTTAAATAATTATTAAATTTTCAATATTCCAAGAAAAACAAAACATATGCTCAATTTTTCTGTGAAAATCATGCAAAATAGCTAAGTGTGCTGTTTGTGTTTGATTTTGTTGGACTGCACAGTGCAATGAAATCACCAACTGTCACATGTAATATGACAACCAAATGCTTGGAGGCTAGAAATATTCTGTCACTGTCATGCTGTGGATAATTTATGCCAGTAATTCTCATGCACATCTGAGCAGCAGGACACACCAGATATTACCCTACTGCCTCACTGGAAAATGTACTTCAAGGCAGTCTGGTGATAGTGCAATGATGGGATCCCAGGTGTTAAACCCCTATTAGCACTTTGAAGTATGCACAGAGCCTTGGCTCAGTTATTCCTCCAAACCCATCATCTAGCACTGCTTCTTGCCTGTCAAGAGCAGGGAAATGCCATAAAAGTAGCTGCTGGCATTGAGATGGATGAAGCAGGCTAAAGACACAAGCCCTTTTACTTTGCTGGCCACCTAAAAGAGCTGCATGCACAGACTAAAGCAAGAGAGGATTTGTGCTTTCTCTGCCTCACAGAAAGTCTGCTAGACCAAGGAAATGCATACAAAAGAGAATTACTGAGAGACTGAGTGCTTAGTGGTTTCCTTTGTTCAAGTATATGTCAGGTCCAACTTTGTCCCTCAATTTTAAGACCTGGTCCAAAGCCCACTGAGTCCAGAAAACTCTAGGTTTTAATATGTTTTAGTAACTGGAGACTTCATTTAAACCATTAACAGCATGTCTCTAAATAAAATTAACTTTAAACTCTTTGTTCATGGACTGATGAATAATAAAACTGATACAAGATTTGGCCTGAGCAAGTATGCAGGTCTATTTACAGATTTACAAAGGAAAACTTGCACAGCACCTGCCCACATATAATTCTGACTCTTGGCACTACTTTAAGGAGTATTGAATTCCTTCCCACCCACACATCTTTACATAAGTAGAAGCTTAAACACCAATTCAGACTAAACATTTTTGAATGCAGAAACCCTTGAGTGACATAAAGAGAAACAGTAGTGTAAATGAAACTTTAATTTTCATGAAGCTCAATAACTGATGGGCTAAAACCACAGATTTTAAACAGTGTATAGTTTATTTGAAGTTACTGATTCCCACTTTTAGTAAATTCCTATGCTCCAGCAGTACATTGTGTTTTCATTGGAGGCTGAGACCATCACTAGATGTTATTTAGGAAGCAGAAAAAACTTTCTGTCCTGAATGACTGGCAAAAAAAGTTGCCATACAGCATGATTTTCAACTTGTCATGTGAAGAAGGGCAACCTGGAGCAGAATATCCTACCCTCTGGTGAGCCCAGGGAATTTCTTCTACTCAACTATGAAAGCATGGTCTATGAAAAGTGGATAAGAAAGGTGGCTCAGTATTTGTGATGCTGAGCAACACAACATAATTATGTACAATTTTTATGGAGACTGGCATCATCTACAAATTTTTAGGACTCCATTGATTCAGGGTGGGTTGAAAATCACCATGCAGGTGCAATAATAGAAAGGAAGATTAGATCTTGGCCACTGTCACTTATATATCCTGTGTATAAAAAGAAAGAAACTATGCCAGTCTCTGATCATATCTCATAATAATAATGCGGGTTTAACAAAAAACAGATAATGATCAATGTCATTATATCTCTGTAACTTCAGGAGAATTCAAAGAGTCAGACTGGCATTTGAGCTTGCCCTAGTGTTCAACGGACAAAAAGCTGATGGTTTTGCCTTTCCTTCTGACTCCACCTGGTCTTTTGCAGACAGCAGCAGTCTGTCATCTTTTTTGCAAATTGCAATGTGCTACCATCTTAAAATAGGATCATTTGTAACCTGTATTTGGATACTGCAAGACAATGAGAGGCCTGGAACATCTCCTGGCTCCGGAAAGGGAGGTGAGACCCACCACTGCCTGACAGTAACAACAGAATTGCAGAAAAACCTGCAGAAGTTGGCTTCTGACACTATGGGAAAAGGAGCTGGGCTTGATGAATTCACTGAGGTGAAAACATCCACAGTATTATGGGCAGTTCAGAGGGGAGGGCCATGTTCAAACTCTAGTTTGCCAGGCTCAACATGGGAAGACCACAATGCAGTCTAGCCAGCTCTAACTGTGTCAACTTCCACAGTAATTCCCACAGTATCTCAGAGAAATATTTTTGTTACTCAAAAATCCAAACTGAACTACTGCAAAAAACAGTGCTGACCTCCTGGACCTAATTCATACTTCACACCATTTCACTTGTTGCAGCTGTACCAACTTTAGGGGAATTTACACATTAGTATATGAGAAAGGAAAAGTAGATCAGTCATCTTTAGAAAAACAATTTTAATCTTCAGAGCCAAACTGAACATACATAAATATGAGAGAATGAGGATCTCAATTGGCTTCAGTTTATGAAGGCAGTACCTGAAGTGTACATTTCAAAGGCACATGCATTTTGCATAATTTTCTTGCCTAAACCCTTTCCCTTGTAATTTATGCAATATGTATCTTGAATTAAAGAAAAAATAATCAGTTTCTGGCACTGTTAACCATGAAATGAATTCTCCAAGTTTCACTGCATATTAATAAACCCACTTTTGCATTCATTAAATATATGCATAATTATTTTACAACATCCCCTTTAGTTGAATTTTTAACAGTATATCCACCAACTCTGGATACTAATGTTTCTAGCATAAACATTCCCTTCTTATATTGATTTCAGCATATCTCATTACATTATGTAGAATTAAAATTGAGGAAAAAAACCAGCTTGTTCAGGTCACAAATCAAAACTTGGGAGCGCTTAGGGAGAAATTAAAATTAAGGTATTCCACACAATACATGGTTTTTTTCTGTTTTTTTCACTTTCTTCTGCAGTAACATAGCATTTTACAAAAGGCTGGCCAGGAGTTACAGCTGATAAATTAGTTCTTATGTTCAAAAGATGCTACTGGCTAATATATCAATTAGAACAAGGCATAAATGTGATGATAATAAAATAACACATTAAAATGAGCCAGAACATCAGCCATCCAGTTGTTCTGGCCCTGTAGGCTGTATCTGTGCTTCCTGCTTTAGCCAATGAACCTGGGTCTCCACAGATTGCCCTTATGACCATGCACAAAATTTTCCACAAAAGAACAAAGAGATGGATACTTTATCAATATTAGGGCTAAGATCATGTTCACTTTTTAACAGGCTAAACCATGATTTGCTTATGCTTCTCTAAAAAAATAATACTGAAAATGTTTTCTTCACCATATCTACTGTAAAGTCAGTAAGAGAGAAGCATTAAAACTTGTTTACAGTCTATTTTATAGCTGCTCCAAACTGGAAGATTGAATTACAGATCTCAATCAGTATCTTTGCTATAAACATCTCTAAGAGCACGTGCATCTACTTGTTCTACAGGGAATTTCCTATACAAGGAGGGGGGCAGTAAGGGCACTAAAGACCTTATTAAAAAAAGAAAAAGAAAAAAAAGAAAATATTCTTCCTTTGTTTTAAAACTCTGTACCTTTATTTTTCAGCTATCAAGGTGGAGTCTTCTCATGAGGCTTGCTCCAGGAAATGTTATCAATAAAATTGTAAGAAACTGTCTGGGATCTGTGGGCCAGGCCAACCTCCAACATAGGATGGGTCAACCTTTGATGTTAAGGTTATGTTGCTCAGGCTCTTGTCACTTGAATTTTGAAAATCTCCAAAGACTGAGATTCCACAGTCTTTGCAGGTGACCTACTCCCAGGCTTATTTCACCACATGAAAGAGCCAAATTCCCTCAACCAAATCAGAGGGGAGAGGAATAATCATTGCTCTGGACCTGAAAGCTCCTTCCCCTTGCAACCATTTCTGCTAGTACGTACCACAAATACATTCTCTCTTGTATGTATTTATATAATACTCACCAGCCACTGCTGAGGTATTTCTGGCAGAGGCATTTGAGGAGGTGCTGGCAAAGTGTTGGCAACTTCTTGTTTCTGTACATGTTCTTTTATTTCTAAACCTGTGGAAGAGCAACAAATGTCACTTAACACCTTGGTGGATGCAAATTTTTTCCACATGTGGACCCCATTTCTGACTGTCACACACTGAAATCTGACATGCAGTGCTGATCACAGCCTACCTCCCAAGCATGGTTACTGAGGCAGGACAGAAAGAATGCTGGGAATTCAGGAATTTAATCAAGCAGAACAAACACATACTTACTCTATATGATAATGATATATATGCTGTTTGGATCAACAAATACCAGACACGGAAAAAAATTACAGGAAATTATTCTGAACTGCACATCCATCTCAAACTGAAAGACTTGAACAAGATTCAAACAGGTTGCCAGGCTTCAACTATACAGATAAAACCATTTACTGGGGGAAGATACTACACTCAAAAACATGCCAATGGCACCATATAGTGAATAATAGTCAGCCTGTGGGCAGTATGTGACTGGCTGCCTTTCATCAGCAGAGACAAACAACAGTCATGGCATATTTTGGATGGGCAAGGTCATCATGTAGAAATGAGCCCCAAACTAACTTTCATGCCAAAAGAGTGGGGAAGAGGGTGGAAGAGACCCTGCCTTCCTGCCTGCCTTCCTAGAAGTGATGGTGACAGCTATTTGGCCAGGCCCACAGTGCCCATGTTCCCTGGGCTCCCTGCTGCCACCACCATCTCTGAGCTTGGGGCCATGGTGGGAGTCTGTCCAAGTCCTAGGAGATGCAGGATGCTGTGACACCCCAACCTGCAGCACTGCTGGGGGGGACATTGACCCAACCAATTCACCATTAACAGAACTGCAAACTGAGCATGTTTTCCCACCATCTCCTTCTTACTTATTTTTTTTTTTTAAATAATCTCATAGTTTTCCAGGTGAATTTGTAAACGGAAAAGGAGCTGAATATAAAAGCTGCTTCAAGGATCCTTTGTATCACTGTTGCATCTCCCTCACAGGAGAAAAAAGGGAGTGACCCACTCCTTCTGGGTTTTTGGTACAATAATTCAAATCACAGTTGAATTCACTTCATAGGAACATGATATTGTTTACTTTTCTGAATATCAAAAGGAGATTACGGAGCATGTCCTCAATGTTCTGGCAAAAAATCAGGCCATGGATTGCACCCTGCTTAACCCTAGACTGAACTGAGTTCCTAGTGTTTAGTTGCACTTTTAAAATATATATTTACATAAGTCAAATGGATATTTTTTGGTCAAGATCATATAATTCTCAAAAATGTAATCAATGCTGAAACGTTTCTTGTCATAATACCAGAGTCCCACTGCGTGTGAAGTCATGGATTGAAAAACAATACTGATAAATTAAACTGACTACAGATTCTGCTGTTTTTCTACAAATTAAGACAGGGATTAGTCTTGGGAAACATTTTTTCTTTTTTTTTTTTTTTTTTTTTTCCCCCGGTATAACTTTCACTTGTTTGTCTTTATTTAGCATGAATCTATATTATGACTGCTGTCCATATCCAAATCTCCCAATTAGTTGTCTCCGAACAACCAAAAGTCATATATGAAGGGATTTTTACTAAAAAAAAATAACCCCAACTATTCCAAGTGAATCCTATTGACTCTGTAAAACAATTTTTCCCCAGTTTTAATTTATATGTGTGTTTAAGCAAGAACCTGGTCTAACATTTAATTTCTTCTACCAACTTACACAGTACAGGGACCACTATAGGTTTAGGGCATCAAGTCCCTTTAAGGAAAACAGGCAGTGTTGACAGTCATATTAAATGACTAAATCCAGCAACAGTTCTTACTCCAAAATAAACTCTTTGTGTCTTTGTTTTTTAGAAGAAAGTCTTAGTTTTGGAAGGAAATGCCAAGTGTTTCCTTCAGACCTACAATCCATTGGGCATGCCAAGGTTCAGAAAGAAAAATGAAATTTATAGTCTGGCCAGCTATTCAGAGTAACCACTGGTTTGGATGCAGGGCAGGTTGAGGCCAGGCAGCTATGACCCAAAAAACAGATCTGCCTGGCCCAATTCTCCCTGCTTAATAGATATTAAATGAAGAAAACAGTGTACATCTGGGGGGGATGGAACAAAACAAAGCAAAAGATTTCTAAAGAATTCCCCAAGTAAGAACCTACCCCATTTGAAGTATTTTACTAAAACCCAACCAGCCCATTACAATAATTTCCGCACCTTTACAAAGAAAAACATAATTATTCATTTCCAGATGTTCTAAAGAAGCCAGCCAGTTTCCAGTTGCCAGCTCCCCAAATCCTTCATTACCATTTGCCATTGATCTTACATGGTTTTCTCCAGCAATTGAAAAATCCTGTTGGATTCACCCAGTTGGATTTTGCAAAAGCAACTGAAGAGTCTGAACTCAGCATAGTCCTCAGGCCTCTTAAACTGTGCCAGCAACCCAAGAGCTCTCGTGGAGTTGTGTGGGTGGAGTAAAACAATATTTTGAAAAACAGACTCCAAATGATAGTTCATCTTAGTTACAGAGTACTGTGGGTTTATGCATCTTTTATTGCTTTTAATTTTAATGAAGAGATGAATAGTTTCAAAGGGATGGGAGTACTGAATGTTATAACTGATAAAAAAAGCAGCAGGGTCGGCTCCAGTAAAGTACATGACTCCCTGGGTAATTTCACACACGCTTGAAGCCAGGATGTGATGGCAGAGCTCCCAGGGAGGCAGTTCCTCTCCTTCCCTGCCTTGTTCCTGTCCCTGCACCAACCTCTCCTTTGAGCCAGCATAAGCATGTGTGTGGCCTTAGGTTGAACCAGACCAGAGAAATGACAATGGTGGGGACTATAGCAGGGGGGAAAAAAAAAATAAAATGCTTGTGCTAGCAGAAAGTCAGCACAGAAAGGAAGAAGCAATACAAGAGTAGCCTGGGGAGAGAAACTGGATGCTTTTTTCAAGGCCATACTGTCCCAAATTCAACTTAAACTGCAAATCTATAAACTAGAGTTTATAGGCATATAAAGCATAGTCCTATGATCTCTTGTTTAACTGAACTTAAAGGATTTCCTTAATTCTAGTTTGAACTAGAGCATATCTTTTAGCAAAATATTCCATCTTGATAAGATGCCAGCAATGGCATGCAGAACCTACTAAGTTCTTCCATTAGTTCATAGCTTCAATGCTCAAAACGTGCTTTATTTCCACGTTGAAACAAACATTCAGCCATTGCACTTATCATTGTGTAAATCTAAGAGCTTGTTTTCAGTCATTCCTTTTCTACATAAAGATTGATTATGACACCTCATTTTGGATAATGTGAAGGCATATTTCTGGACCCCTTAATCACTTTTACAACCTTTCTTTGAAATGTCTAAATTTCATCTCCTTGAATGTAGGCACTAGAAGTGGGTAAAATGTTCCAGTAACAACTGCACTGAGAGAAGCCCTACTTCCTACTACATGGATCTTGTATGGGTCTTGCTCACACATGGATTCTGTAATGGGATGTAGTGGACCTTGTTAAAGATCCTGCAATAGGCTTTAAAGCCTAAATGGTAGGTGCTAAATAGTGGAAAGTTATGGTCCTAGGGTCTTTTCATCCATCGCCACATCTGGAGACATAAACCAAACACAACTAGGGAGGTGCCCTAGGACAGAAAAATTTATATTCCTACAGCTTAAACCTCTGACTCTCCAGGTGGAGAGTGATGATTTTGAACTGTCCATATGGAGCAGTTCTTTGGCATGGGTTTGGCCTGAGCTGACTTGTCTCCTGCATTAGTTCCTAGGCATGATGTGAGAGTTAGCACAGGCAAAGATCCCTTCCTAATTTAACAGCACAACAGCATTATAGAATTCAGAAACATACCCAGCACTGTGAGGTGTAAGGTTTTCTGTCCTGAAATACCATACAGAATCTCAAAATAAAAAGGATAAGATAACCCTTCCCTGTGCATACAAATTTTGTATTTTCATGTTTTCAAATGTCTTCCTGAAAAATTCTAATGTTTTTCTTAGCAAATCTAGTTGAAAAGATTGCAAGAATAACATGCAGTGTTAGATCAGCATTGTTGAGGTTATTTTGAACTCTGGTAAAATACAGCTGTTTCTAAACATATCAAATTCCAGGTTCTCACCTACAGATTTTGGTTTTCGGGAATTTGGTGTACTTTGGTCAGCTTTTGGAGGATGATACTCCTTCCACAATATGAGAAATTGGTATCTGCCTCCTTCTCTCAGTAGTAAAGTAAAAATAGCAATGAGTCTTTGAGAATGTCAAAAGAGAAAGGAGGACAAATCATCACTTTCAAGTCGCTCTCCTTGAACTTGAATCCTGTGGCAAAAAGTGTTTCTTTGCTGAAAGGGGGAAACACTGCATCACAAAAGACCATATTTTTCTAGCACCAGAGAAGAAACAAATCATGAGAAATACAGCTGCTCACGATGTGGTGCTTTTCTTCAACAAACTCTGGTATTTTACAAAAATCTAAACTGAGGGTTTACACTGACAGTATTTCTGTCAAATGTAATAGAAATAGAGGTCTTATAGCCCAGATGTCACTACATACAGAAAGGTGCTGTAAAAAATACAAAAGTACTGTTAGAAAACACAATTAGGAGTGTTCTTCATACAAGCTCTGTGTAAAGGTTCCTGTACACAGTGAATCACTTATATTGCATGCAGTTCCATAATCTTGATGGAGACAAAAGCGATTGTGCAATCAAAACGGTTCTAGATAGGAAGAGAAGAAAGTGGGACTAATTGCAAAATGCAAACCAAACACGCTGACAGTCATTTTCTATGTCTGGCTTGGCACTACTGTATCAGCCATGCATGGGACTGCACTTCAGTATCACACCTTCTGATGGATTTGGGTCATTTGACACAGATGGAAAGGTGCTGTGGCCAGCACTCCCTGACACAAAGTAAGTGTTACACAAAAGTGTAACTTTTCCATCAAAACTCACAAATGGCATTACTGCCACTAATAAAACTAAATAACCATTTCAGCAGAAGTGCAAACATTCTATCTAGTGTGTAATTTTGTGGCTGGATTCATTCACGTGCACCCAAGATACTTCTACTGTGCCTTTTGCTACATTTTACTGCTGAACATGAAGCAGACCATTCAGGAAAATTACACTTCGTCTTCACCCTGTCTTTCTGTCTTGCTTCATTTTAGGGCTTGTCTTTAGTTCTTCAAGTTATTTCACTGAGCACAGACTTATTCCGTGCACTCTGCAAGCGAGAAAACACACCCCGGCACTGACCTTTTGATGACTGTATCCTCAGGAGAATGTTAGTTATTACTGCCTTCTTCTCCCTGACAGTGGAAGTTAGATATTCATGGTCCAGAAGTTCAAGAAACAGGCGCAGCTCAACTATTAACTCTTCCATGGCTGAAAGACAAAAAATAGAATTACTTTTTTTAAAAAGTCCCATTAGAAAAAAGAGTTAATTCTCATTTATGCACATTCAGAACTATTTTCTAGCATTTCTTAAAAATGTGTGGACCTCCCTGCTGGAAACAGACTCTGACATTAGTAGAACCAACAGAATAGTCCATCAGAGAGTACTACTGAAATTTATAGCAGTTACCTCAAAACTGATGGGTGCATCTTTTTCAACCACAGGATGAAGCCAACACTAGACAAGTTAAGAGCAGGAATGGTGGCCATCAGCTTTTCTGCTAGAGCCACTCTTGTTCCCCTCCTATTAACAAACTCCAGAATTTCTAACTGCATAACAAATCTAAGGTTTAGTAAAGCTTCTAGACACCACTGATATTTTCATTAATATTTCCCTTTCCTTTATCTGTTCTGTTCGCTGTGGTAAAAAAGAGCAGATATTCCTTTATTTGCAATTTCTTTTTTATAGTGTCCCAATCTTTTGCATGTTTTCTTATCACTTCCCACAGTCCCAGTGATACCCTTCATATTTCATTCTACTTCTATCATTCCAGATCTCACGGCTTTCCAAATCCCTCTAGAAAAAAATAACATTTCTTCTCTCTATTCCCAATGCGTCTTAATTTTTTTATCAATGAACTTTATAAGCACATTTCTACTTTTTTACTTTCAGATTATCCCTAAAGTTCTAATATTCTAGTGTCCTAATAACTGCAGTAACTCAAACTATACATACAAACACCTTTATTACAGCCTAATCATATGATATCTCTTTAGCAGGTTTATGAGAAACCCATGGTATTGAACCACATTTTCACAAGTCTGTTGTTTCATGATTCTGAGATCCTCTGGTCCATTCCCTTAAGTGGATGCACTCTTTACAGTTTTGCTTTCATCTTGATAGAATAGTTCACATTTCCATACTTTCTGTATCATTATGCATCACTTTCTATGACACTATTCTCATTAAAAGATGAGGCCCATTTACTTAATTTCAGGGCCACACATAGGATCAATCGCAGTCCTATCCTCATTCCAAAATGCATCTACTTAAATTTTTCTCTACTTAATCCCATTTGTTTTTACAGTCTTTTCAAGGCCTAACAGGGCAACTGCTGCTAAGCTTCTTCAGACCTCTAGAAGGTACATTCCTTGCTGCTTAGTCCCTTACCAGCTCTTCCCTACTCCTAAAACCTTTCTGGTACAGTTGTTTACCCAAGTGAACCTGGAATCTTTTTCCATTTCTGAGACTGTGTCTGGATGTTTACACAACCCCTGTTCAAGATGCATTTGCTTTATCCTACACTTGACAACAGCACAATGCAGGGAAGCCTGCAGATGTCAGCTACACTCGTGCAAGGGGCTGTTGGCCTCTTTGTGTCTCCAATGAACACAGATTTTCCCATGTATTTGCAGACTGTACATGCAAGTGTGCTCTGGCAAACCCAACATACTTCAAGCAGGCACAGAAGATGTGCCAGTCAGCAATGCCAGGGCATGAAAACATCTTAACAAAGAAACTCCTGAAGAAGTACACTTGGGCAAATATTTTCACAGAATCACTTAGGCTGTAAAAGACCCTTAAGATCATGGATTCTATTGAACCCAGCACTGTCAAGTCCACCACTAAACTATGTCCATAAGCACAATATCCATGTTTTTTCCAGGGACAGTGACTCTACCACATCCCTGGGCAGCTGTTCCAATGCTTCACCACCCTTTCAGGGAAGAAATTTTTTTCTAATACCCAGTCTAAACCTCCCCCGGCGTAACTTGAGGCCATTTCCTCTTGTCCTGTCGCTTGTTACCTGGGGAAGAGACTGACACCCACCTCACTACAATCTCCTTTCAGGCAGCTGTAGACACAGACAAGGTCTGCCCTGAGTGCTGTTTTCTCCATGCTTAGTCTGCTCCTTATGCTCCTCAAATTAGATGTTCCTTATAAGACTTGTGCTCCAGACCCTTCATCCTTAATTTTCTCAAAGACACCATTAATTTTCACATGTAATTTCATCCTGCCCAAGTTTTTCTTGGTGAACATTTTCTTCTATTCAACTGAGCAGTAGCACTGCTGTTACACAAGCTGTCCACATTTTCAGGAAATATGTTTCTCAAAGGTTTTCACAATATATAGGCAGAAAGAGGGTATTCAAAATGACAGGAAAACTGTCTACATCACTGCATGATGTAGCTCATGAAAAACATCCCATGGCAACAGGTAATTTTTTTTTTTCCCATCATGTTTGTAGCTGTCAAAGCTGTCTAGAAGTCCATCAGAAATCTGAAGAATTTCACAACAACCCTATCACTTCCAGAGTTGTTTGCATTACAGAACAACAACATATATAGCTACAGGATACAGCTTTCTGAAGCACAAAGATAAAGGTTCAGATCACAAAATGGTTAGTGATCACAAGACTCAAGGAGGAACAAAGAAAGAGGCCCTATGACCTAAAAAATATTAGTAATACCCAAATAATTGGCCCTTTTTTTTTAATTACATGGTTTAGGAATAAGGTGTATATTCTATTATGCGTATAGTGGTCTCTTGCTTTTAAGTATGCTTTGAATGATGCATTAATACTGTTGTTATAACTTCATTTTAAATACGGAATATAGGAATATTTTAATAATTACATATTTGTTATAATACATGACTGAAAAGCTATCATTACCATAGAATCTAGGCAGCCATTGTGAAACCTAATCAGTATACAGTAAAAGAAATGTATTATTTTTCAAGTAGTTCTGCAGACATATAAATTACTGTCAGTAATTGAATATATTACTGCACTACAATTTCTTTGCAATGCGATGTTTTCTGGCTTCTTTAAGGCAAAAGACTGTAAAGAGCCTGAAAGAGAGCTCTCCCTTTTCCTCTTCAGCAAACAACACCCTATGCCACAGTCAGCTCGTGTCTTTGCTGAGAACTTTCACTTCTGGGAAGGGAAAAAGGATGAAAGCATCAGATAGCACTGATATGCAAAGTGTGCATAACTGTGTTCAGTTATTAAAAATTATCAGATCCTTGTTCTCAGGAGCTTGTAATCTAATATAAACAGATGCATTGCAAAATGAGAAAAGAAAACAGAGCAAGAAGGAGTTGTGAGGCAAGGAGACAGGGGAGCAAGAGGAGAGGAGATAAGAAACCGCTGCTGGAGAGACTCCTGGGAGCTGGCATCAGCCCCAAGCTCTCCTGAGGCCTTGTACCACAAACGTGTGGCCTTTCTCTCTGTCTTTGGAGGAAATCTGCATTGCAGTCCCTTGTGACCCCTGCCATTGACCTACAGTGACCGAGCCACCAACTCACTGGAACCAATGCAACTGCCCCAGCAGAGGATTTTGAAAAACAGCTTTGGTTAGGACTGATAAGACGATGGTAAGATGAACTTCATACCAGTGAGACAATGCTTAAAAAATCTCAAAACCACTGCCTTAGCAACACATTCACCACAACTGCATGTACACTCGGCCTGCTGTCCAGCTCTGCGGTTCAAATGCCGAGTGGTGCATCAGGAAGGAACGCAGAGCCCGAGAAGACTTGCTCTTTCTGCCTTTGTAAGCTCACAGGTACATGCACTGACTCCAAACAGGCAGTCGTAAATGCTAATGTACAATTTTAGTGTGACAACAAAATAAAATTATTAGCAGCTGTTGAAAAATGCTAGGCATGGACACGACATTGCTTTTCTTACGTTTTCACCCGGATTAAATTTGGGGTGTATTTTCTTTTGTGGGAGTTAATAGCATCACAAATATCAAAGTGAGAAGGAAGGAAGGAAGTTCTGAATTTCACTTGATATATGCAATGATGTCAAACATCCAAAAAGAAAGAAGGGTAACACTGTTCCCAGCTAGCAAGAAACACTCTTTCTAAATATCTTAAAAGCATACTTTTCTCTTTTAGTACTTTTGCTGCTTAAGCAAAGAACAGAAATACTGCCATGGAGTGCATTTGAAGCAGTGAAATTAAAGAACTGAAAATTCTTTTTTCCAACATGGCAACAAATAAACTTGCTTGTTCTCAGGAAAAAAACAAGTTTTGCCTGTTGTCAATCCTTAGCTGATTTGCTGGATTAAAGAATCTTCTTTTATTCTTCCTAGAAATGCAATGATGTGTTCACAGAAGAGTAATGGAACTGAATAACAGAAAATCTACATAATACATATTTTCAGTAAGCAATCATTACTTCTTAAGTGGAGACTCAAAAGGAGTGGGTGATGTAAGTCCCAAAGAAAAACATACTCTTCCAGTGAGAGATTACCCTTGGAAATCTGACATCACCACAAAATAGGAATAATAATCAGAAGAAGGCTCTCAAAAAGGAGCCAATTTATTTGACAGTTCTGGCTGTATTTTCATTGCCAAAGGAATTACTTGTAAGTGGCAGGTGGTGAAAGGCAGGGTGGAGCCCAGGGATGGTAATCACAACAGTAAGCAGATTTTAGCTTGACTGAGGAGCAAAATCACATTCCATGTTAAATGATGAGAAGTCCATTCTATGCTCAATAGGAATTATAGGCCCCTAATGGGCTGCTGCAATTGCCATGCACAAATAAAAAAACAATGATACATCCAGAAGGGTTTCCAAGTCCAGCTCTCAAGAGTTTTAAAGTTTTTCAAATGGCAGCACATAAAAACTATATACACAAGCCAGCAACACCAAGGTAAAAATAATCAGAGGAAGGCAATTACATCACACTGTAGATTTTGTTCCAAACCAGAACTAAAACCAACTGGGACTAAAAAAGCATGATGATGCAATTATTCCAAATCTACGTTTACGGGTGCTAACATACAAGCATTTTTAAAAGAATATAAAGTTTTCACTCCTGGTTGATTAGAAAAAAAAAATCATAGGGGTAGTACTATATCATACACAAGATTCAAAGTTTGTTTAAACCAGAAGAAAAGACAAGGACGAGCTCATTAGAAAAATGATCAGATTGCTTTTTGGTCACTCACAGAAACTGAAGTATTTCTTAACCTTGCCATAGCACAAATGACCTGAAAGTGTCTTCCAGTTGACTAATGTCCACTAATGAACTTTCAAAGAAAAAGAAATGCAAATCCAGGAAGGATGACAGGAAGTATGTTTATCAATTATTGTGTTGTCTGTACAATACAAATCCCACACAAAGTAAATGCACTTCCACGCTTGTGTGTCTATTATAAAATGCATGCTTGAAAACATGTTAGTGTACCAATCTATCACAAAGATAAGAATACAAATTGAGCTTCGATTTTTTAGAAGACCCTATTGCTCAGTTCCTTGAACACTGCTGAATCAAATTTCTTTGTTTGGGTTTTCTGCTCTCTGTTTAGTTTGCCATTTACAGATGTTGAAGGCCAGAATAGACCACGTCAATGAACTCCATTACACAAAATCATCTAATCTGACTTTCTATACAATACAGGCCAGAGACTTTCATCTCACTACTCCTCCATTTGTGGAGAGAGGTGTATTTACCTAAAGTACATCCTCCAGGCAAGCCAAAAAACTATGTCAGTGTTTTGAGCCCTAGTTTCAAGGGGGAAGGATCCCATTTAACTTCCCAAAACAAATTTGATTGGATTTACAGGTAACATTGATGCCAATCGTCACCCTATATACAAAAACTTCTTGAAACACAGAGACTTTCCCAACCTTCCAAAAAATACCTTATTGGTATTTGAGTACACAAGCATAAATGTGGAAACCAGACATATGATTCTGTTTTAAATAAAAAACAGAATGTGAACAGCATGTTTATACCTATTTCTATTGAAATCGTGTCACCATCCTTAGTTGTGGATGTTGTAATTTGCACATTTTATTCAAAAGCTCATAACAGATTACCACTGGATAAAACATTTCTCTATTTATAAAACTATAAATATTAGGGACATTACGATGCGTGTAGACAGAGGACAAGAAGACAAAAAATTTTGTGAAGAAAAAACCAAAATCACTTCCGAGTCATTTCTACTCAATCTATAATGCAGTTACAAACATTGTTTCTGGTAATTAACAAAAAAGTTCCTTTCATGGCTATTTTATCATTATCCAAGAAAATAATTTCACACAGAAGTACACAAAATCTGGAGGGAGACAGTGACAGCATATTTAGCACTAGGAAAAATTTTTACTTTTTTTCAATATGCTACCAGAAACTAGTTGACCTATTTGAAAATTGTATTGAATTCCCTCAAGAAATAAAGTCATGCTGCTTGAAGAACACCCAGTGAGGAGACAAGACTTCTCACTTGGAGAGTTTTCTCTTGATTGCACTGCCCTTTCTTTGCTGCCCTGATAAACATAGTGTACAAGGTGTGATAAATTCTACCTGATAAGTGTGCTAAATCCTGCTCCAGAAAGTAAAGATGGTCATCTTGGGGGTACATGGCATTGGAGGAAAGGATGGTAGTGTATTAAAAAGGGGTGAACCCTAAATAGTAGAGGAAGTCCTAAAGGTGAAGAACTAGTATGAAGCAAGAAAAAGAGACACAAGGATTGCCATTAGACTGTTTTAATACAAAAATAACTAAACCTCTCTGAAAACTGGCAATAATCATCTTTTGTTTAAGATTTGAAGATCCCCAGCTTGTGACAAACTCTCTTTCCAGACAGCTTGGGGTAAGAGAGGCAAAACACATCTCCTAAAAACTCCTCCTGTCTCATGCATATTTATGATAAACCTCAATGAGTGTCAAGGGATCACTTCAGTCCCAGCCCACATGTATTCCTCTGCTTCAATTTTCAAGGAATAGGCTTTTACAACACCATTTTTTCCATAAAAGCTATCAGAGCTCCAAATGCTGCTGTTGCAATACTTGGGTGATAAAACAAGAGGTGGGAAAGCATTAAGGAATGTTTGGACAAGAAACAAGCTGCCAAAAATCCTACTCAATCAGCTACAGTCATGCAATGAGTGACAGCAATGCAAGAGTGTAATCCATTAGCACAGGTAGATGGATAAAATGTTTATTTTTTAAAGTCCAGACTAGTGTTTAAGCAATGCCACAGACTTTGGAGAGGAATGTCTGCTTTTAAGCAAGTTCACAGACTCCTAGGGAAAAAAGAACAAAAAAATAAAACAAAGAAAGAAGGGAAGAAATTGAAAAAGTAGAAATAAAAACAAGACAAGAAGATACATAAGAACTAAGAAAGAAGAAAAAAGATTAGTGTTACAGGCATGTATTTTTATTGAAGTACTAAATATCTACGTTGAACTCAGGATGTTAGCCAAAAAAAAAAAAAAAATGCTTATAACTAACTACAGAACCTTACAGTGGACTTTACAAAGTTGCTGAAGGCTTTATCTAAAAGTATACTTTCCACATGAGATTTCTTTTGTTCCCAAAATAAATGTAACATACCCTGTAAACAAATGAACGTGGATTTCACTCTCACTGCATGCCCAGCAGGCTGGGTAAGTCTCACCCTCCTGCCTTTGTGCTCACTGTGGGCATTCAGGTGAAGTTTTCATTCTAGACTCCTGTTACCCTACTGCAGCAGAAAACTGAAATTTCTTGCCTTCAGCTATCTCCAAATGGATCAGCTGACATCATCCCATCAGGACAAGACATTCCAGGTCTTGCCTGCTGGCTCCTGGATTAGCTCACCTCCTCCATTACTCCAAACCACAAAAGATAAGCAGCCACTACAGAATTAATACGTGGGCTCCGATTCCACAAAAGAAAAGCTGTTCCCTCATGATGCAAGAAGAGGACAGAAAATCTGTGGTAGGAGGTGAAAGTGTGTGCCTGTCTCCAAAACTCTGGGTGAAATGGGGCTCAGTTAAGGCTGAGACACACAAAAGCAGGTAACTTGTGGCAGTGAAAAGAAAGCAGAGGGCTGCAGTGCCCCTCGTGAGTTCTTCACTTGGGTCCTCAGCTGAACACAGATCCCTTTTTAGGGCAGAATTTCTTTCAAAGTTTTGAATAATCACATATCCAGCAGAAATGTGAGATGGTAAATTGAGGAAGTTAATGGAATGCAGAAACAGAATAGCAAAACAATGATGAAGAAATACAAGTATGGCAATGGTAGAAACTTCACATTATACTTTGGTATTTTGGTATTCAGCAATACAATTTTATTATATGTGTCAAACACCAAACTTAAAAATTGTCCAAGAAGTTCTGAGTCTGATAATGTCAGCCATATGAGCAACACAATCGAAGAATCATTTGCACTTTGTGAATCTGGATCTCCAGGTTTCCAGTGTGCAGCTAATTTAAGCCAAAAATGAGATAATATTGCATTTTATAAGAACGGATCCAGAAGTCCACACATTTGTATGTGAAGATGGAAAAAAAACAAATTGTTTTTGTATCCCACCACATTTTTTATACTACAGTTCTCACTACTGAGTGAGCAATTTCTGCCATACAGTGATTATTGTCTGATGCTTTCCCCAAGAAGAGAAGCATATTCTGCTTTTTCTGTCTGGCTTTTGAAAATTTCCTGTATACTTTGACACAGATCTATGTTAACAAAATAAAACCAAAGGAACATACTTTACTCTGATGGAGAGTAGAACAGTAAGAGCTGAAATCTCTGTATGGAAAATACATCATTACCCACTTTAGACCAGTGCCCCAAGAAACTTCTGTCTCCTTTACTGTCACCCATCGTTTTTGTTTTGTAAGAGGTGGAACGTAATCAACAGAAAAAAATTATTAGAGCTAAAGGTAGCTTTGAAACTCAAACCCCACAGGTGTAGAACCTTTAACATAAAAACAGAAATTTTGTTTTACGAACCAAAAGGAAAACAGATTGCAAATGTATGGGGCCTTAAGAGAGAATATCCTACAGTTATCATCTCCTATCATAACAATGGTCCCTCTCTCCCAAGCACCCACCTGAAACAGCTTTTCACAGTCTGACAACAAGTTCTTCTAGGACATTTTAGGTTTTATGGAGAACTGAAAATCAAAATATTGAAACCAACCCATAAACCAAAACTCAGTCCAGATCTTCCCTATCTAAGCTGTACCTTCAAAGCTTTTTGTCCATCATGTACACACACAACGTTTATCACTGTGATGAACTTCTTTGGCATATCATTCACTTGGACCTGTCTCTGATACACATGACATAGATGCATGAGATATACTCTCTATTGAAAACAGCAATATATGCATTTCAACAGTGGATTCAGCTAGCTGTGATAAAGTAGGAAAGTTGTACTTCTAAAATGGAGAATTTTAATTCCCTCTGCCCCTTGAGTTAATTTCATGAAATAGATCAATGTCTCCCTGGTTTCTGATCTTTCTGGTTCTCCTTCATTATTACTATGTAGACAGAAGAATTAAATAAACTTTTAATTTTATAGATCCTGACCAAAATAAAACAAAACAAGAAAAAAAGGGGAAAAAAAATACACCACAAAAAGTCAAGCCCAGCCAGCCAAAGGCACATTATTCCTTTCATTCCATTCACTCAGCACACCTCTGCAGCACACCAGACAAGACCAAGGTCACCTATTTAACCCTACAATGCCATGCACAGTGAGTGCTGGGAGCCTGGATTTGGTGCAAGTGCCTCTGGGCTTGGACAGAGGCTGCTACAAAGGAGGGCCACAGCAAACACCTTAACCAGAGGGAAGAAACCAGCCAAGAGTGGAACCCACACTTGCTAATGGAGCTCCACAGAGCAACCGCCAAGGGTGCCTTTTTGTCTCCATAAATATGTTTCTAAGTGATTACAGATTACACTTTCTCTCTAAAAGCAGGTAAAGTTAGAAAGTGCATTTCAGAAACCTATGAAAACTCAGGTTCCTGAAACAAAGTTATATTTCCTTAAAACAGGAGAATTAGACGTCAAAGAAGTGCACTTGCACATACGTGTTAGGAAAGAAGAGGTGCTAAAGAATGTACTAGTAATAAGTCAACTGAAATCTAGCCAGTTGAGCTAAGGAACATACTGGAGTTCAAAATGCTACTTTTCCACAGAATCTCCTGCTCCTGCCTTTAAAATTATGCAGAAACTTCTTTATTTAAGTATTTTAGCATGGAATGTTGGGAGTGATGTTAGAGTTTTAAAGAATGGCAGCAGTGAGCATGCGAGGCTCGCTACCCTGGCAGGACATGGGCAGGGTTGTCCTGACAGCGGGACCTGAAACTGAGCATGCTGAAGAGAGGAAGGATCACAAATGCTCTGACAAAGTTTTCATGATTGGATTCAGACCTGACAAATCTGATGTAAGAATTTGTCACCATGTCACCAACAGCCAGCCCGTGAACCACATGAAACACACTAATTGTAAAGATGAATTTTTTTTCATAAACAGAGTATTGATACGTGGTGATTTTCCTCTGCAGCACTGATCAGGCAGAAAACAAGGTATCAGACCATTACATTACAAAAGGCTTGAGCACCTCATGGCATGAAACACAAACCATGAACTCCTCTTTAAAATTAGACAGTGATACATAATTGTAATTACCAACCCTATAGTGTGTCATAAGAGGGACAGAATCACTGAAATTATTTCTTTGTGGTAGTCTTCAAAATGCACAGTCAGGTCCCTGAAACATTTAATACTGGATACTGCACAAGCTTTCAAAGAAAACTCCATCTTTTTCATTCTGAAGACTCAAGATGAGCTGGGTCTGCAGAAAGGCAAAGTGCAGGCTGGACACTGAAGGGGACTACAGGGCTCTTAGTTTAGTTCTATGAGATGTCTCTTTAGAGTAAAAAATCCTAGCAGGATCCTTTGCCTGAAAAAATGCAGGCTCTGACAAATATAAATATTAATCTATATTATGTTCAAAGGATAAAAAATAGATATTTTCCCTCACAACAAAATAGGAAAGAAGAAAAGCTTATTAAAAACTTTGTGTCTTTATCTAGTATACTCCTCATAGTTTCAACTAATTCATTGCAACCTTAGATATGCAGCTTATACTTGTAAGTTCTGGAGATTTAATTTTAATTATAGATGTGCTCTGCATTTATCACTAAACTAGAAAATGTATGTTTAACAAACAGTAATAAACTGCTGTCAACAACTTTATCTCAGGCTACTCCAGCCATCTTTCCTCCTCCATCCAATCACCCTCACACATTTCTGGAATACAGACTGCATTAGACAGACACCCACAAGATCTCAGGGAAAATTTACCTCCACGGTTTGCACTCCCCTGGCATAATTTTCTGTTTTCTGGACATTATCTAAGTTTTCTCTCTATCTGGTTATGCTGCCCCATATGTTTGGAACAGCCTCCCTTCTCCCTGCCAAGCAACCTCTCTCTCTCCCATAAAATCCCTCTTTCTTTCAGCATTCATTCCCTTCAACAATAATCCTCACATTCCCCTTCGCCTAACAGTTGCACCACGTCTTGTCATGCAGTTAGTTTTTTTATCCACCTTTAGGTCAGACCTTGCAACTGTTTTCCCATGGTTAAAAAAAAAAGTCCCAGTCCTTCTGATCAGTTTCACTAACCATGATACCAGGATGAGTTCAGAAAAAAGAGAAAAAAATTCTGTGTTTTCATTATTAACATTAAAAGGCAGTAACTTCATTCCTGTTTCAAAGGAGCAAAGTAGACAAACACTCAGATGTCTGTTCCTTCTGCCAGCAGCGGAAGGATGAAGCTCTGAGGATGGGAGAGCAGGGCAGCTGCCAGAACACACCCTGCCACCAGCAAGGGCACTGCCTGGCCGGCTGCACCGCCTCCATCCTCCTCTCTCACATCTGGCCCTTTCCAAAAGGGAGGTGATCTTTAAAAAAACTAAAATTATTATTCCATACAAGAATATTTCAAAGCTCTGAGGACATATGTCCAAAATGTTGCCATTACCAGAGACTCTCACTCACCCCGAGTGTGGCTGCATTTCTTCAGGTCAAGTTGCTAATTCACTGTTTATAAAATGTGCTGCCACTGAACTGAACAGCACAAGCAGCACCAGCTTCTCACTGTTAACAGCATCTAAATACTGGCCACAGGAGAAAAAAACAATGCACTTGACATACATGCTCAGCATATTCTGCCCATGACTGCCCACTTGTGTCGGCTGACAGATCCATAAAGATAAAAATGAACCACTGGATCCAGAACAAAACCCTATGTTCAAACTACACAGCTACCTGTGAGGAAACTTCAGCAATATCCTTTGGGCAAGAAAGCCATATTTTATGACTTAGGAGGATCACTGCATCTCCATTTGTCCTTGCCAGACTTCTATCACAGCTGAGGGAACGTCCTGATCAACATGAGCTTCACCAAAGGTTGGGTATGCCAGTGATCTTATGCCTTGTATGGCTGGATAAGGTCCTGGATGGCTTCTTTAACAATATTTGCCAAAAGCTGTTTCCCTGTTCTTCCTGTATTCCTGAGTAACAAAGAAGGTGCACTGCCAAATGTCCTCCCACTGAGAACTCAAAGGCAAAACCCCAGCACTGTAATCCCAAAAAAGGACTACAGTTTGTAGCAAGTTTTCATTTTTTCCTGGATTTATGTGCTTTGTTTTTCATAGACTCATAACCTAACTAGGAAACCACAGAGTGCTGCATCTGTTGGTCTCAGTTATTATCAAAAATGTGCTGACTCTCTATAAAAGTTATCCCATTGCATCATAGCACAAACAGCCCGTGTCACGCCTGCAGCCACACAGCTGAGTCCTGGGAGCATCCCTCTGCAGCCAGGCTGGGAAGGACCAGCTGGGGCGGCCAGGCAGCGGCTGGGCCTCGCCAGCTCAGCCCAGCACCAGCCACAGCTATTGCACAAAGATAAAAGCCATTGATGGCAAACATTTACATCCTCGCCTCATCTCACCATCTGCTGTTGCTGCTGCTCACTTGAAAATTAATACAGTAGTTGCTTGAACCAGAAGCTCATGCTGCATCTGCCCTCCTTAGCAGTACAGATCATTATTAGACTACACATGCAATCCTTTTTGCAACTCAGATGGGGCCTCTAATCTGACAGGATCTGTCCTTCATCAAGAGAGACCAAAACGCTTTGTTTGCAATTGTAGAGCCTGAAACAAATTGGACCAAATCTTCCTCCTAGTCTGCACTACTGTACTTTCCTTTCTTCTTTCCCCATACCCTTTCATCAGATTTAAAAAGTAAATTAATAAAGTGTAAGTCTCTTTCAAAGAATATAAAAGTCTTTCACAAGCAAACATACAGAAAACTTCGGACTGGTCTTGCTTGTATAAATTACACCTCCTAGTCCAATTTCTAGGGTTTTTTTGCCTAGAATCATGGCCATTAAGGAAATAATTGAAGTCCCATTTTATTATCTTGATAATTTATTCCTAATATTTTCCTATTTGCATCTGATTTGCAGTGCATGAAGAAAAGCAGAAATGTGAGAAGAATCAAGTACATATCTTGAGGTTAGCATTCTCATACAAATCCCAATTCTGTGGCCTTTAATCCAGAGAAAGACTCAGAAGTACTCCCTATACATAAATTGTAACATACTGGTTTTAGAGAAGGACTAATTTCACAGCCTTCTGGGGAAAAACTCTGCGACTGAAGTCTGTTCTCTTCTTACCCATGTATGACACACTGGAAACTGTTTATAGGAACATTATCAAATTGAGCATTTTTAAAAACCTGCCAGTAAAAATTATTTTACCCTACATGTATTTTTCATCATTCATAATTCATTAGAAATTATTTGCAGTAAGAAAACGAGCAGTCAAATCCACTTTGGCAGCTTTTAGGGGAATTCTAGTGAAATGTATGCATCTTATGAAAACCCCCAAACCCTTTCCCTCCTGTTCAAAGCACTTTGAAAATTAAGAAACTTCTAAGATGAGAGTTTGCAAGCTATAGTTTGAGCACCATGTTTATAGCCAATTAAATGCCAAAATTAAAAATAAATAAATACAAACAACATTAGAAAGTATAAAAAAGCTCCATCATGTCCTAGTCCTTTCCAGATCTGTCCCCATACTTGCAGTGGTCCAGGACATATATATGCATTAGCAATAAAACAATGCAAGACAACCTCTTTCACCTCCTAGCAGCAAGAAAACAGCAGACAATTGGAAAAACGCATAAAAGACCAGCAGAAAAATGGAAACTATTTAAACAAGCTGTTGTTTTGGGCATTTGAGAAAGACAGAAAGGTGCTTCAAAAGAGCCAGGCTATCCTGATGAATAGGAAGGAGCATGAGAAGAAAAACAAGAGAGAGATGGGTCATTCATAGTCCATGAACCTTAACAGCATTCTTTGAAGAAAAACAGAAAAGTTTATCTCAGCTAAACAGCTTGTTTATAGGAAAGATGCAAATGCTGCACTTGGGGTAAAGATTTTCTTCTTTGTTTCTTTAATCTGTTTTCTGATGATTACATTTTTTTGCCCCCTGTTTCTTTTTTAAGAGACATGCAAAGAAAGGCAAAATCAGCTTACCCTTTCTTTTTGTTCCAGATGGCAAAGTGACGAAAACTGACTAATTGCCAAATCAAGAAATGAATTATGATGAAGGCATAGATTCTGAAAAAAGCCTGTGCAATTTTTCAAGTGAGAGAAGCAGGAGAGCAAGTAAGTTCCAACTTTTAGAAAGCAATTTACATTCTCAAGGCACTGGAGCCTACTTAATTTTCCTGCCATTCTTTAGGGTTACAAAGCAGCACTCTCTAGTTTACAGATGGGAAACTAAGGTGGGTGTCACAGGCATAACTGGGTGCTACCACCAAAAGAAGCAGCCACATGGGCTTTTCCCAAACCCAGGCTCATTCCTGCCTCTTCTCCAGGCAAGCATGTGCTCGTGTGGCCACGGGATGGATTGAAATAGGGGATTGATACAGATTTTAAGAGTCATGCTAGAGTAACTTCATGGTGGAACATGACTACAGATCTACTTATACCTAAATTAATGCTCCATGAAGCTTTTGGGGCTGTAGTCATAGGCTGTTTAGAAATCCTTTTTATGGTAGGATCAGGCATCTCAGTATGAAAGAATCAGGTGGTCCTTTGTGTCCTGTTTCCTGACATGTCACAAAGAAAGACAGGACACATCCAGGGGTAGTGCCCCAGCCACAATACATGCTGGAGCACATCCGAAAACAGGAATACCTGGCATTTCACTCCTGGGAACACCAGTGAAAGATGAGGAAATTTTCATGTTTTACAGTTCTCTAAATCCACAGATTTGGTTTCAGTATAATATCTGTGCTATAACACCAAATTAGCCATACAGACCAAATATATACATGTTGAATGTGTAACACTGAATGTTTGAGGCGAAATCTCAGATCCAAACAGCATTTGTCTATTTCCATTAATGGCAAAGTTCTCCCAATGCCAGCAGCTGCTGAGATAATCAAACTCTTAGCACATCTGAAAATCCAAATCAAGCTGTGGCCTTGTCAAGATAATGTGACTAATTTTATCCTTTTTTGACAGTGTTGTTTAATTTTGTCTTTGGCTTTTGTAATTAAAATGTGGATGTAAATCATGTGACCTGGATGCAGTGGAAAGGCCATAATGACTTCTTGAAGAAAAGACACAATACTTAAACCGTAAAAAAGCCCAATTGCCTATACAGTAAATTGTTAGATATTCGTCTTAGAGAATTATTTTTTAAAAAGTGTTCAAAGTATACAGAATTTACTATGCTTCTATAATAGCTTTCATAGTATTAAATTTTATAAGTAAGTTTCTACACAACTGTGCAATTTTCCCTGACGTTGCAGGACTGTCATAGCCCTGTGAATGGAGGCAGATCCCACTGGCAGGAGCTGCCACAGAATGGCTTGACCAGATGTGCAAATGTTAATAATAATAATAATAATAATACTTATGATGATGATGAATGGCACAACCATGTAAGCATTTATGATTTTCTAGTTTCCAGCCTCTCCTCGATCTACAATGCCAAACTTCCTCAGATGGCTGGCAAGAAGTCAGGAGCTGACAGCCATCCTGGCAGCTCTCTTGGCCCCCGGGGCCCCTCACCTAATTAGCCTGACATGGAGCAGAAGGATGCTGTGCTGCTGCCAGACGGGGAGGTGTTGGCTCAGAGGGACACCCAATTTCACCATACACACTGAACCCAAGGAGTCTGGCCTGGGTGGACAATCACAGGTCACCTTCCACACTCCTGGCTTACACAAACCTACAGGCAAATGGATTGCCTAGGTCCAGGAGCAGTGAGGAAGAGAACTGGATTGCAAGCCAAGCCAGAGATTACTTGCAGCATGGATTAATTAAAACTACTCAGATTTCATTTTTCAACCTCCAGTACTGAGAGAGAATAAATGCTTCAGAATAAAAATACTCAACCACAGCAACACATCACCCCCACCAATGCCACCAACTGGTGGCTGCACGTGCCAGGGCACAGCCTGACCATATGTGGCCACTGCCACACTCTGACACAATGACACCCGCAAAAATTATATCTCAGGCTTCAGTGAAACTGTATCTCACTGTATCAACTCATCCTACCAGCCTGAAACAAGAACACCCAGAAACAGACAAGAGGTGGAAATTAGGATAATAGTCAAGCAAACAGCATGCACAGCTCTGGAATGTTCATTATAAAATTCCAAGCAATGGCCTCAGTTCTGCAGCACTGAGAGACTATATGTTGAAATAATGAAAGAGAAAGGGTGGAAGGAGCTTTGAATACAAGTCAGCAGGTGTAATTATTATTTGGAAAATTCTTAGGCATTTACTCTTCAGAGCACTGCATGAATATTCATTAAGCCTCACAGCTTAGGAGGGTTCAGATTTGAGTGTTGATATCCTCCCTTTATGGATTAAAAAAACTAGGCATAAAAGCCCAGCTTCAGACATCTAAGTGGAACTTGAGGATCACATTTTCTTCCTAGACTCATCAAGTCTTTTACCCATTATCTTTCTCTAAGGTAAAAAGAGCAACAACTAAGTGACTGTGGAGAAAACCAATTGCCTAAGATCACTACAAAAATAAATGGCAAAGCCAGAGATGAATTTAGAACTCTGAAAACTCAGTCCAGTACCCTAGTACCCTGCTCCTTGGGGAGCACTGCTTAAGTGCAGCAAATCATGAGCTAATAATATCACTCTTTCGAGCTCTGGTAGCAGTTTCCCAAACCTTGCTCTGTGAGGCCACAGTTCAGTGATCCATGTAGCAGATCAATGGAGCAGTGCTGTCAGCAGAGCTTCAAATTAAAAGCTAAAAGAAAAGGGTTCACTGAGATCTTGACATAAATTTTAGGTTCAGCAATAGTGCCTCAAAAACACTGCTCTTTGGCAATCATCACAGTCAGATGGCATTTTTTGGAATGTATCGTAACTTTGGAAAACAACATTTCGTCAGGGAGTGTCTTGCAAACCCCATGTGTTTAGATTCGTAGTTGAGGATTACCACAGTAAACACCTCCCCATGTATAAATTAGAGATGGGTACCTATTTCAGTGTAAGGCAAAGATTCTTCAGCCAAACACCAGGGCAAGAGTTTTGCCTCAAGAAGCTCCAGTAACATCTCAAAAAACTACTCAGAGAAGAAACAATCCTGACTACACAGTCTACATGGATAGCCTAGGAAAGCAGTACCCCAACACCTGTGCTCCTCCAAAACTAGATAACTAAAAGGAAGGTACCACAGGACTCAGTAGACATGCTGCTTCTTGTTCTTCATGGCCCCATGAGATGAACCGAAGCAAATGATATCTCCTCTGGGGATTTTTATGTCCTGGTCAATGGAGATAAAATTGGTAATTTTTATCCCTGTGTTTTTTGAAACATATATATGAAAGCAACATAAGAATTACTGTGTATGCCATCTAACCATTTAATGGTTTTGCAACTGTTCGAATCTGAAAACATGACAAGAAGAAAAAGTGCTGCAAATGTAGCAAAACAGAGAATGGTCCCAAAGGCTGCCAGCAAGCAATCAAACTTACCCATCTTATTTATTAATTTTTAATTTTCCCTGCCTAAGAAGATAAGGAATTCTCATTTATCCTAATTTACAGTATATTCCTTTGAGTAAAAGACACAGGAAGGATCACTGGTACCCTGGCAGGGTTTAATCTTCTAGGTGGTCTAAGTAATGGCAAAGATGTACCAAATGAACAAATAAAATTCTTTTCCACTTCAGTTTTTCCCACTTGAACAATATGAAGCTAAGTAAGATAAGAACTTCAAAGAGTGTTAAAAAAATTCAAAGAAAAAGACTGAGGAAATAAAAGCAGCAGAATCCTGAAAAATGTGAAGTCTGCAAAAAAAGAAAACCGAGAAGAAAGTTTAGGGAGGAGCTCTAAAGAGTTTTCATACAGAGTGCCTCAACTGTGAACTTGCCCAATGCTGCTGGGAAAGGTCACTGCCATCCATCATCCACCCATGGGCTAACACAGGGACCAAGAAATGACCATTCCCACCAGCCCTGCTGGACTGAGGGTTCTGCTGTCCTTCCCTCCCACTCTTCCCCAGCATGGCCCCCATGGTGGAGAGAGATCGCCAGGCAACTTCTTGGTGACACCCCAGAAACTTCTGATGTGCCCGACAGCACCTCCCCAGTCTCTTTCTGTCCATGACATCTTTATGCCACACTGTCCCACATGAGAAAAAGGAAAATTGAGTAAGGACAACTACTTCACGTATCACAGCCAACAGAACAGTGAATGTATGAACAGTAGGACAGAAAGCATACTCATTTTTATAATGCTGGTCACAGAACCCATGTACAGATGATTGAAGTGCTTAAAAGGTCAAGCAGACTCGCTTCAGGGAAAAAACAAACCCGTAATCTGTTTGTCCTAAGAAAGGAAGAAGTGCAAGGATAATGATGTAAAACGGGACACTGGGATTCTGTTTACTCCTCTAATAATTAAAGAGCAAGAAGACAGCAAAACTGAAACAGATAAAAGGAAATTTAACAAAACTGCCATGTGAAAAATACAAACATAAAATACCAGCAAGGATGCAAAGGATGTATTTTTTGCCAATAATTCTGGACCACTGGGCAGGACAAAGACCAAACAGGATTATCCATTTCTCATGGGTTAGGAAAAAACTTCCCAGAAGGCTGGTTATCCCAAGATGACACAAAAGATGGGGTGAGGCATTCCTTTTTTGGGCATTTCTTAGAAAGGGTGGATCTCTAGCAATGGTGCACTCAGACATGGGCCAACAGGAGAAAAGGGTTGTAATTGCTCGGGAGCATCTTAGCAATACTTAATTTCATCACCACGAATTGTCTGGTTTTGCTCCTACACCAAGAGCACATTCCAGCACCAGTGAATCAGCAGAGAAGACATGGGGGAAGCTGAGTGCAAGGAATAGTCTGGGTGGCAGTTTATTTGCTTATTATTTTGGACTTCACTTAATTCTGTGAAATTCTTTTCTAATTTACACATTTTTTTCCAAGGGCATTGATTCTTCATGTTTTTATAAGTATGGCATCTCATAATGAGCCTCTCTGCTGCCTTTTGGCTTTGGATGAGCTGCAGCCTTACCTCTCTTTGCAAAATTTTATTTATTCTCTTCGCAAAACCTTGTTTATTGTTGGACACTAGTGGTGAGATCAGCCTCCTTAGAACACCAATGTGGATACAGTCCAAATCCCTGTAGAGTTTACAATCCAAACATTCACTCAGCAGAAAATCCCCATTAGCTCTGTTTCATCCCTGTCTCCCACCTAGTATTTATTTTGGCATTGTAAAAGAATATGCTGTGTTTCTGAAAACTGAAGTCTCCAATATAGTAGGAATTAGGTATATTATTAAAGCATGTAAAGTATAATTTTGATGAACACTTATGTAGTAGTCTGGTGGGAGTGCCACTGTTGGGCTGTGCTTTTTACAAAAAAGAAAAAGATGCTAAACTGCATGTGATAGCCATGAGAGCAAGAGGGAAGGAAGGAAAGGAGCTTCCATCCCAGAAATACGAAGTTTCCCTCTTCACAACATCACATTCCTGCTAACTAAGCAGTTGTGAGATGCTCCACAGAAAGGCAGTTTATAAGAACACACAGATCACTGGCAAGGGTCTTCAGAAGGATCACAATGATTTGAACTCAGCCTCACATCCAACTCTAAAGTTGTTCCATCTTGGTGTATTAGAAGAAGGAGGTTGTGAAGGGTTAAATGACTATTTCCTAAGCAAGAATCGCATGCTGTGATGAGCAGCCAGTGGTCTTCTGCACTTCCTCAACCATTCTCCTCTCTTCTCCTCAAAATCATGAAAAGTTGCCACACCAAGAGGGATTTGCAACATGGCAAGCATGAGAGGCAGGATCACGCAGGGTAGAGAGATCTAAGCTCTCTGAGAACTAAGGACCTGTTCAGAAGACTTCTAAGAATACAAAATATAACTGCCCCATCAAGCTGAGGTACTGAGACTCAAAAGGTCCCTTCATTTATAGCCAGAATGGCTTCAGAGCCATTTCTTAATGCTTTCAAGGCACAAGAACATTTTATTACGCCTCAGAATAACACAGTATTGTATGTTAGAAAAAGATGCTCTGGAAACTTACCATGTAAATTACCAGCAAATATCCGCTTCTTGGCAGCCTTGCGTATTTGGAGAGGGCTTTTATTTAGTTTTTAAAAAAATTACTAAATAAACATGCACACGTTATTACTCACATCCAGGAGGAAGTGTGACTTTTCAGGAAAAATGAACTTTCTGCTCAGGCAGTTTCCAATAAGATCCCAGAAGAATGAGTGTACTACAAGTCAGATTTATTACAAGTAAATTAAAATCATCTGTCATAGGAAACTTCTTTTTTTTTTTTTCCCTCTAAACCTCTGTTCTGAAGCAGAAATCAATATCAATTGTACTTCAAAACAAAGTAAATAAAAGATTTTGTAACTTGGGCTATCTCCCTAATTGTAGTGTTTATAAATGAACAGGAGTTATTTATTTTTGGTAAAAAATGAACATTCTGGTATTATTTTTGGCTGGTTTGTGCCTTTTTAACAGCTATGCATTTCATTATTTTCATATGCCTGTCAATTTTTGGCATTACAATACCTTAAAGCAACTCAGTAAATAATTTTAAATATTTAGAAATAATTAGAAATATATTGAAGTCTGTGTCTTTACATCACTATTTTACACACCTTTCTAAACATGAATCTCATTGATTCACTTTTAAATTTCCCAAAATTTTAAAATTTTCAGCACTTTTGAGAACCGGTCCCTATTATCAGTTAAATATCATTATGTATTAACCTGCTTGGAAACCAGAGCCTCTCCACTTAATCATAAACACTACAGCTAAAATCTGACCTAAGTAATCTGCCAAATGCTGTGCAGGAGCTGGTGCCAGTTAGGAAGATAATCTAATTCTCTCTGTTTCCAGACTTGAACTTTATCCAGGGGACAATTTTTGGGGGGGGTTGTATTTTTTTCAGCTAATTTGGCACATTTTGCCTTTGGCTTGGAATGCTTTCTAAATAAAATAAAAACATTAATTTGGACATAATATTAGTGCCAATACCATAAAGTACTACTTTTATATGGTTTAATGTGAAAAAAAAATCCTGTTGCATCAAAAAGACAATTATAATACAAGATACAGTCCTAAAACACCTTTTTCTGCCAGGCTGTGGGAAATGTCCCTCTGAAAAGATCTGCAGAACCTATAGCAAACCCAGAAGTTAAACTGAATACTTTTCTTATGGCACATCTGGCGAAAAATGCAATTCCTTGCTTCTACTTCAGCGTGACTGTGAATTGTTGGGAAAGGATGGAACTGCTCTGTCCCCCACTTTCTCCTGGGGGTTTTTGGCTTTTCCCTGCATCAAGGACTAGACTAAGCAGTTGGAAAGTGCCTTGAGTCAGTGCAAAAGGAAGGATTCCTTTTCCTTGAGTAAGAGCCATCCTAGCCTATAGCTGCAAAATCTGGTGCATTCATCATGAATCCAACCAAGTCCCTGGTAAAGCAATCCAGTCAGGTGCTGTAATCTTCAGGGCTGCTGACTTCAATTTTACAAGGACTCTGCAGCTACTCAATTTCCAACTGCTTTTGGTTCTGCTTGCTAATGTCTTACTTTGAGGTTGAGAACACAATCTTTTGATAGTTGGGTTTAATCACAAAATCCATTTATATTTAAAAGCGCATTCCTCCAATATTTGTTCAGTTGCACTGTCCTGAATTTTGCTGGATAATTTATGACAGAGGACAGCTAAATTTTGTGCCAGAAGCAGTGCAACAAGTCAGTCTTATTTTAAGAGGATGCTCTGCTAACATTAAAATATTGAAAATTAGGAGTTGCCTTCATGGAAGTGATTTCTAATTTTTTATTAAATAGTTCCTTCTAGCAGTTTTATATAAGGCCACTGTCTGTTGGAAACTAAAGGTCTGATGCTGGTACAAGTTACATTTCCTGAGGCACAAAACAACTCTGTGAGAAGCTGAGCCTCTCTCCTACAGACCCCTCTGAGCACTCCACACACGTGTCCACAGACACAGCCATGCCTTGGAACCACCCTTCATGCTGCAGGGCCAGTGCTTGCTTGTTTTTAGTGAAGTTGCTAAGGAAAATGAAAAAACAAACAAACAAATAAGCCAAATGTTTCTAAAAGTGAAAAACATAGTTTCAAATTAGAAACAGAATTAGACCTGAGCTGTTTTGGGGGAGATCTGCTGGAGAGTGGATGGCAGCCAGGGAACCTTTGTCTCAGTCTCTGTCAAGGTTTGCTCCTATAAGATACTAAGCAAAACACACCAGTCACGGGCATAATTATCTGAATTCATGTGACTAGTCACTTGTTTCAGACCATGCTCCTTCTGGACTCAACTGCTCAGAAATTAGGCCCTTCCCTTGGGTCCTCAGAAGGCTGGTACATGCTCTGGCAGGAAGGCTTTTCATGCAGGTGCAGCAGGACACATCATGACAGATTCATTCCCATTCTTTCCTGTAATCATCCTGTTCGCCCCAGAGCAGCTAATGCACCCCAACAGATGAACCATAAGATGATGCCTGGATTCCAAACCCAGGTAAAATTCCCTATCCTTCCACCACAGCTCAGGACTAAACTGTACTGGGTTACACTGGATCACAATCATAAAGTTGGAAAAGACCTCCAAGATCAGCAAGTCCAGCCTTTGACCTAATACCATCATTCCCACTAAACCACATGGACCCCTCCTCACTCCCACTCCAGTGAAAAAGGGTGAATCTGGGGAGCTGAACCCTTTCTCCGCTGTCCCAGCACTGCTCCTGCTCAGTCAAGGAGGCAGAGCTTGATATCCTGCACCATTTTCCCCACCTCCTCTAGTCTTGGCAATTGAAAACTGATGCAACTCTTCCACATGCTTCAGTCACAGAATCACAGAATGGCTGGCGTTGGAAGGGACCTCTGGAGATCATCTAGTTCAATTCCCCTGCTCAAGCAGCTTCACCTGGAGCAGGTTGCACAGGATTGTGTCCAGGCAGGTTTTGCATATCTCCAGACAAGGAGACCACAACCTCTCTGGGCAACGTGTTCCAGTCCTCTGTCACCCTCAAAGTAAAGAAGTTTTACCTCATATTCAGATGGAATTTCCTGAGTTTCAGCTCATGTCTATTGCCATTATCCTGTTTCTGGGCACCACTGAAGAGAGCTTGGCCCTCTCCTCATGACACCTGCCTTTAAGTCATTTGTATGCACCTTTAAGATTCTGTCTCAGATGCCTCTTCTCGAGGCTGAAAAGGCTCAGCTTCCTCAGCCTTTCCTCATATAGCAGATGCTCCTGACATCTGATCACCTTCACAGACCTCCTCTGGACCCTCTCCAGCAGCTCCTTGTCTTTCTGAACTGGGGAGCCCAGAACTGGACACAGTACTCCAGATGGCCCTCACTGGGGCAGAGTAGAGGGAGAGGATCACCTCCCTCTACTTGCTGGCCTCCCATCCCATGCCACAGACTGTCCTCTGGCTTAATACACTCTCTCTATATCACTGCTGTTAGGCTGTATCTGTATGCAAACATTTCTCTCTAAGTTGAATGAAAGACACATCCAATGAGTAAATCAATTTTCCCTCTACCATCCATAGCTGTAAAAGATCCCATCCTGTTACTTGGTCTAAATTTCAATATACATTTAATTCTACATTATTTGCAACTACAATAGCAAATGTGTGGGGCATTTTTTGGTTTAATCTGTTTAAGCTCATTTAACTGATGGGCTGTGAATTAAAACCAGAGATCTTTCTGCAGAAGGCTCATGTCCTCAGAACAAGTCTTTTGATGACAGCTATAGCATATTGATGATACTTTTACTATTTTTATTATACTAATACCAAGAAGATTGCAAAACAGTGTGAAATTAACCAAAGTTTAATTATAGATATGAAGACAGTACCACTACTAGCAGGACTAGATGCTCAGGTTGGTTTTTCCACATATAATTTCATCTGCCTCTAATATTAATCTTAGTGTTAGGAAAGATTCAGTTCTCACATCCTTTCCATTCTGCATCAAGGCTATGTTCATCTCAAGGCTTCATTCAGACACAGACACTGTAATTATAGCAAAGGTTATTCTACCATGTCTAAAATACATCTCAGTCATGAGAACAGAAGTCTTCTTTCTAAAAGCCCAGCAGGTATAGCACAATAATTTAATAGAAGACTCTAGAGGATACTCCAGTAACAGACCTCAAGCATGATATAGAGAAAATTTTTTTCTAGGTGAAAAACTTCTTACATCCTCGGAAGTTGCATTATTTGTTATTTATATATTTAATTATGCCCATGAAAAATATATTTTCTGCACCAGTTGCAACAAAAGCATTTTACTACAGATGCCTATCAATAGTTGGATGAGACTTCCAGCTCATTTCACACTAGCTAAAAACAGCCTCAGCCATGTTAACGACTTGGAGGTTGGCTGGATTTCAACTAATAACCTAAAGATGAATAGACCTACATATCCAATTACGGAGTCTCACCAAATGGACACTAAGTGGATACTTATCTTTGTATTCGGAGAGGAAAGGGGAAAAAAATTCTAGCCAGGTTGGCAGAAACCATTTATTTGGCATCTGAATTAAATAGTAGATTTATTAAAGAATAGTAGAAAAATTAGAATTGCCATGAAGTCAAACACACATAAAACTGTAATCCTATTCCAAATTTTTACTATAGTCTGTGAAATTACATGCTTGACTCAAGTTTCAAATCTTAAAAGTCCAGGAAAGACCTGGTGGCCAATCAAAAAGATATTCAATAAAAGGAAGTCGTAATACAGGATAATAATCCTAACAGTTCCCAGTGGTGACTGTGTGGTCCAACTTTCCTTTCTTTTTCTTCAGCATCTACTGAAAAAGTACACAGACTCTCTCACATTCTGTTTTGATACAAGTGAATAATTATGAGTAAACAGATTCAAGAGAAAAAAAACAGTATTTGGTAAATATGAACTGCAGAATGAAAAATCTGTAGAGGTTGTTTATGATGTGACTGCTGGTTAAAATAACTGCAGGTTTTATCACACCAAACAGGGAGAAATCAAACCTAAAAATACAACAAAAAGGGATTATCATCTACTACATATTTTAAATGAGAGGTTTTGAAGTAAATACAGCTTGCTTTAAACACAAAAGATCAGTTGAATATGCTTTGCTCTTCTGTTTTCACTAACTTAATTTGTTTCAAATTTATGAAAGTCTTGCTATTACCAGACCTATTCCATTCTTAATGTTCCAGTGATAACATGCTTCCTTATCCTATGTGAGAACACAGAAGAGTACAAAAGGGAGATTAATTAATCATTTATCATCACAACTGCACTACAGGCATTAACAATTTATGACAAAATGCGAATATGCTGAGCAAACATTGTTTTTCCCTAAACTTCTGTTAATTCTACAAAACACCAATGAAAAACCACTCCTCTTTATTGGACAGTTGTGCTCATGCACATTCATTGCTTATGAAACACAAGTGCCTGTTGCCTCTGCTGTGCCTGGCAGACAGAACACCTGCTCTGCACAGCACAGCGTCACAAGTGTATTTTAATCACAGTAGCATATGGGAAGGTATATTAAACCCCAAAGACATCCTATATGTGTTCCGGTGGCACACATATCAGACAGATACCAGGTAACAAGGAAATCAAAATATCAAGGTTTTTGTTGAGTCCCAAGATCTAACAGAGCCAGAAAACACGACTTGAACCCAGAGTAACTCCAGCTCTGTAAGCTAAGCCAGAGATGGGATAACCCTGCTGAGTTCCTGGTGGTTTTCAAGCTTCATTGCTCTACAAATCACAAACCAGTGGTTTCAATGATCAGATAGGGTAGGCTGGAAATTTAGATTGCAACATTTTAGTCTCAGGTTCCTCACGTTCTTCCAGTACAGCCTATGTTGACATTATTTAAGGTCTCTGACAACTCTAACACATTGCCACCTTCTTTTCACGAGTGTTACAATATGAGGAAGTCCTCTGATTAAAGTGACAGAAGTGGTCAGACTGCCAACATGCCCCTTTGAACAGGTCTGCTTCTCAGAAAGCACACCAGAGCCAATCCACTGACAATATAACTTCTGCACACACAAACCTGTCCAATAACTCCTGTACAAACAAGCCCCCATGTGCCACATTAGCTGAAACCATGGAGTAAATACACCAACACTTTTAACACACTGATTTTGAACACATAATATAATGTTTAGCTAACTTTGATGCATTTACTCCTTACGTTGCTCCCATCTACCAGAAGGTTCCTGAAATCCTTAGCACAATACTGTGGCAACAAGAAACCAGTTCTGTGACCCTTTGCATTTGCGTGTTCTTTCATTCCACATCTCTGTGCTTCTGGAAAACTGCAGTATCAAAGACAAGATTCTGTTTGTTGGGAATTGTTAATGCTTACTGACAGAAAACAAACACATTTTGCCAGGCAGCCAACTTAATAGTAAAAACATCATGTTATTTATGCCAAAATCATGTAGGCCACATTAAACATTTCGACATGGTAGTTCACATTGACATTTAAATACCTAAGGAAGATATATGAGGGGGTTTTTATGTTATTACACTCTTCATAATTTCCAGGGAGCACTAAATACCTTCTTGACCCGTTAATTAAACATAAAAACTATATACACTGTCTCTCAGTTATTTCTATGAAAAACTAAGCTTGAGATTAGAAAACCAGGACATACTTATCACTGCTTTTTGTAATTTTACAAGCAAAGAGACCACAAATCTTTGCAATTATTTCTCAACAAGTTTACCTAAACAAAGCTATTTAGAAAACACAGCAGTCCATCTGTTCCAAATCAAATCAAATCATCCATCTCCATGTAAATATAGGAAACAGTAAGAAGACTCCCTATGGACTTCCTCCTCCCTATCGTTCAAAAGGGAAAAACTACAGGAACCTCCTAGAGAGTGAATATCCTCTAACTATTCAAATAAAAATTAGAAAGAATTCTACTTTTTGCAACAAAGAAAAATTTATTACTCTTACCTCATTATTACTAAGACATTAGTATGGCTTTTGCAAAACATTCCAGTGGCCTTCCAAAGTGCAAAACCTGCCAAATTCTTTGACTCAGTTGCCATAAACCATTTCTAAGTTGCTGGAACCAGATCCAAATTTTGTTTTATAAAAGCAAAAAAGGGATATGTGTAAAACCATGGGTTGATTCACTGTGAATGCAACATATGTAAAGGGGTTTCCGGGTCCTGTTACTCATTATGAGAAAATAGCAATCCAGATACGCAGATATATTATGGTGGCTCCACAGATTTAGTCTCATCCTATTGTTTTTTGTGGTGGGTTCCCCTTTCATCTAACCATCTGCATCTGGACTTTCCCTAAGTAAATCCATGTCTTCCAAAACCAAGTAATAAATGAAAGCAGTGCCATCAATAAAAGTGTGTACTTTCTCTAGTAATATTAACCACACACTTTCTTCTTTCTCAACAGAGCAAACTGGACCACAGAGAAAATGAACCTTTGGAATTCTCAATAATTCACCTATACTACAATGAAATTTGGAGTATTTTTATCCTTTGAGAAGACAATAACATGACTTACAATTGAATTTATAGAACCAGCTTGAAAATGTCCTCGAGTACTTTTTAAATCTTACTCAGTGAACTTTTCTGTGAGTTTCACAGTTTAAGAAATCGTTACAGACTGATCAGTAGTTCATACCTTCCATACAATCAACCAATCGATCACTCTGATGCTCATAATTAACATGTATTTTGCTGCAAGAACTTCTGCACTGCTCAACAGACTAACCCCAGCTCAGGTGTGGGAGATCTGCCATGTACATGTAAGGTAACTCCTGCCTTTCCAGATGGGTTTTGCAAGACCTTCTGGGAGCATATCTCCATGGGTTCACTATGTCCTTTCAGGCACCTGTAGGAAACTCTGGGAATGTACAGTGAGAGTAACAACTCCTCTGTATCTTGGCCCCATCCTCACTGGCAAGAACCACAGCCCACATCAAGAATCCACTCAGCTATTTGCTTATCTGCTCATGTGAACCTGCTTCCTACACTAAAAGCAGCTCCTCTGTGCAGAGGTTTGGGGAATTGTGTTTGGGAAGTGAACTAGACAGTTTTACACCTGGGCAAGGGTAGGAGTGAAACTCACAGAAGAACCAGCAGCTAATTCATGTCCATCAGCCCTTCCTGGAGCCCCAGCAGTCCCAGAGTTGCAGCTTAATGGGAGGTAACACAAGGCTTAGTATTTCAGTTTGGCACAGGGGGGGTTTTTTGTCTAAAATAAGGCTGGAATTACAGACAAGTATAAAACAAGCTAAATTCTTATTACAGCTGGTGATGTTCAACTGAATTTTCTGAATTTCAGGAAGAATCTTTCAGAGTTCAAGTTTGGGCAGTGCTGGAGGAGTGACAAGGCTGTTTTGACCTCATTTGTATGGAAAAACATTTCCATGCTTTTAGTGTCAGTTTTTCAAAAAAGGAGAGGGTGTTGTTTTTTTTTTTTTCTTTTGGTTAGTATTTTTATCTTTCAAACAAAGCCAAAAGTGATCCATTGCTTTGGAGGACGGTGTGGGAGGGAGGTGTTAACAAACAGTCCAAGATCCTCTTCAAAATAAACCCTGCAATCTCTTCTCCCTGATCACTTTATGGGTTTGTTTTTGCAAGCACAGTGATTTTTTTAGTTTCCTTTTTCCCTATTTGACTGTAATGTAGAACAAATATTTACTCTCAAGCAGCAACATAAAGCCAATGCATTCTTTGAACTGTTTTTCTGACTGTGTTCCTTCCACAACATATTTTGGTTTTTAATGCTCACCACCCATATCAAGTTGTTTTTAGGCAGCAGCACAACGAACTTCAGGATTTCACTTAATATTCAGTACTACTCTTCCTAAGGAATGGTGGTGTCATATTTCAGCTTTTGCTTTATATTTCCCATTGTAATGTGTGTTTTTTATGGCACAATTTAAGTAGAATCTATTTATTTGGGGTTCAGAGCAAGAAAAATGTACTTTAACAAATAGAAAGAAGATGACAAAAGGGAAAGATGAATGAAAGAACCAAAAAGGGAAAAATGCTAGCAAGCAGGGTGTGATTGTCACTCCAAATTCCCATTTTCAGTCTAAAACTGTTTATAAAAAGTGGAATCTTAGTAATTATATCTGGGTGTTTTTGTTTTTGTAGCTAAGTGATTGTATTTGACACAGCTTGAAGCCAGTCATGTTTATACAAGTGTGTGGGTTTAACATGGAGAACAGAAGTTTGCCAAAAGCAATTGAACTGTAAAAGTCACTGAAAGTTTTTATATTACACCAGAAGAGGAGAAACACAGACACTGGTACCATGTTCTAACCAGATAGCTGAAAAAGAAAGCTGGGCATTTGCTGGTCATATTTTATTAGAAATGGTATTTCCACAATACTTCAAAGAAAACCTTTTTTTGTACTAAAGCCACTTCTAAAGCAACAGCCATCAGAGGAAGCAGGATGAGACAACAGAAGCAGAGGGGAGGAAGGACAGGCCGCAATGCCAGAAGGAGATGTCTGCTCAGTCAGAGCCTCTCCAATATTCACTCATTTAAACATTGTGTTGGACATTTTCCTCCTAAAGAGTTAGGCTTCAATAATCAGACTTCTGCATTACTCTGAGCAGACTTACTTTTGCAAGTCGTGTCCCTCAGCAGCTGAAACTCCTGAGGCTGAGTAGTGATCTGACTTGGGGTAATGATCAGGGAGTAAAAAGAGCTAGCAACTAAAAACTGAAAGAAAACAGTAAGAACGTCCCAGCCTGACAGCAGATGGGTTTCAATTTCTGCCCATTTCAGAGGCAAACGGGAGGGAGAGGAAGGGAAGGTACTGCTGTCAAGCCGAGATGATGAAGCAACCAATCCTGCAGCTGCTTTCAAAGGTGAATAGGTGAAGTACATGTCAGTTTTGCTAAGAACTGCAGAATTCAATTTCAACACAATATAAGAAGAACAAAAAGAACAGAGTAATTTCAAATACAAAGTTATAAGCAAAAAGCTTTGAGTGAATATGAAACTGATCTGAGAAGACTGAACTAAGAATATGAAATGAAGGAATGGTATTTAGCAGTTAAAGCTTCCTCCAAGATGTCAAAATAATTTTTCCTTACTTTGTTACTGCATGACCATTATACTTTAAGATGGAGAAACAGAAGCTGTCAGGTCACTGAAGAGAGCAGCCAGGAAATCCAAGCCACCCTCATGAAAAATGTTCTTTACTAGGTTTAAGTTCACTTTGTTTAGACATCATTAAGCATTAGCATGAGGAAAGATCAATCTTTGTGTGGGAGAGGGTTAGAAAAATATGAGAATGCAGACAAATAGTTCATATTCAAAGAACACAGTTGAAAGTAACACTGAGGAAGTGATGCTGTTCTTCATTCTCATCCAAGATGAGACCAGCTACACCCATCCCATTCCTCGTGTAAATCCATCCAACCTTTCATCTCCACTGGCAATCAGACCCAACCTTTAAATATTGTTGATCTAAGACAGAGTGCTATTAATATGCACTATCATTCTCCTTTGCTGAGTTTTAAGCCCATTTTCTCCAGTTCTGTCCACAGAAGGTGTGGGGAACATACTGCCTTTCTCTTTGTAGCAGCCTTAACATATCTGAAAACTATTATGCCTTTCCTCATTTTTGTCTCTGCTAAACAACAGAAATCCCATCACCAATCTCTCACAGGTTGCATCTTCAGAACTTTTGAAATATTCCTGTTGCTTTCTTCTGAAATCTCTCCAATGATCCATTTATCTCTCAAGTACAGCTCCCCAGATGAGACATTGCTCTAGATCAGGCCCTCCCAAAGTTATTTGGTTCAGGGGATTATTTGACATCTCTTCAAGACAACACATCCAGTAATGAGTTTGCCTGTTTTCCTGACTAAGACTTGCCATCAGTCCTTCCATATTGATCAAGATGTGGCTGCCACATCTCCCATCTTGAGAGTCCATAGAGTTGTTTGATTCTTGCTACATGTAATGCAACAGAATGAGACAACATTTACTTTTACCTTAAATTGTTTCTATTACTTCTACACAAGGAAGAGAGGGTAAGGATGACATTTTACAATGATACTGGCCTTCAGCCTCTGCATAAGCAGAACAAAAAAAAACTTTCAGGGTTTCATCACCAAATTTATCATACCAAAGGTGAAAAACAAGCGGGGAAAATTCACCCTGACTGCCTAGAATGAGAAACCTTTCTGTCATCTGGGCATAAGACAAGATGGCAAAAGAACTGCAAACATCCCAGCTGGTAGCTGTCTAATAAAACTGCTTTGCTCCAAGACGAGAGACCCCTTCCCAAATGCCAAGATTTTTAAAGGAGACTTGTTAATTCCTCCGCTATGTTATAAAACTTACTTTCATGAGAAGCAGAATAATGTAAAGAAGAAGGAATGCAAGTGGATAATACAAACGAGGTGCTTAGTAGTCCAGGAACAACCCTGAGTCTGGACTTTCTACACTTCTGCTCAAGCACCGTTTGAGTAACAGTGTCAGCAGTGGGGGAAAGAACATGACATAATCCATCACCTCCTAATATTACTGCACATCATTTTAATCAGAGAAACAGCCTGTGTCTGCCTGAAATATTAACAATGACAATATATATATAGTCCAGCTGACCATACCCTTTCACGATCAAAAAGGTTGTGATGAGGAAACAATGCTTTGCTAATATGATAAATTAGTGGGTTGTAAGAAGTAGACACATGACAAAGCCTAGTTACAGAGCAATAATGGGTTATTGGCTCCTTTCTGTCAGTCCTGAATTGTTACATAAGTTCAGACAGGACAAAAAAGGCAGAAGGAGGAGACACTATACAGGCCCTTCAAAATCAGCTCATCTCAAAAGAATGATGGATCTCCTAGGGCTTGGACACACCTTGGCATAGTTGCCAAGGATATCAGTCTCCCTCTTCCCCACGCTTGGAAGCTGTACTGGTCTTATTTCATCCGGTGAGCCACTGTGGTTGAACGAGTCACATTAATGCAAAAGATCCCTGTTTCTGGTTAGTATTTAAATACTACAACAGTTCAGCAGCTGAATCACAAGTAGTTCAGCTGTGCATGGGTAGCATTAATTTCAGCTGGCCACAAAGGGTACGCCACAGCTCTTAACCAAGCAGGGTTTGAAAGGTTTAGCAGTAAAAAAAATATGCAGAGCTTCAAGTAAATAAACTTGTCCTAAGACCCTCCTCTTTTTTCTGCTTAGTTTATCACAGGATATAATTTTCACAGGAAATAAGTGTTTCTTGTTAATGATTTAGATCTAATCAAGTCAAGCACTGTTAAAGTGGTAAGAAATTGAGTTCTGAAGCAATCTTACTGATGCCTGATAAGGAGTAGCAGTTACTTAGAGAGTAGCTGTAACGTATCATCCAAATAATAAACCAGGAAAAGTCAGGACAAATGGCAATTCTGACATTGTCAAGAGTTTTAATTCCAAAGGTATTCATCTACTTCTCTTTAGACTGGCATGAGATAAATCATATACTCCATGACAGGATGAGATATACAACTGAACATAAAAGACTCCAGTTGATGCTCTCTCCATCTCCCTCCTTCCCTTCCAAGATGCATGGAGGTGCTTTCAGCTTAACTATTTCCCAATTACAGAACTTGTAATCCTTAGGCCAAGCTGGATGTTCTCCTTTAAATGAGTTACCAACACTTTCAGAAAAGAGGAGAATCACGTTCTTAGATACTGAGATGACTTGCAGTGCAATCTGTACAAGTAAAAGAAGCACGTACAAGTGTGCAAATATGTTTGAATTTCAAATTAGGCAGTTATTACTGCTTTTTTTCATCCCTGTCTTTCCTGCAAGCCGTGGTTTTACAAAAACTTGTAAGTTAACCTGGGCTGCTACTGAGACAGGCTGATGTCATCCCTGACCCCTCATTTCTACGCCTTCCCTAGGGCTAAGACTAGCAATTCTGGGCCATGGGTGAGCCAGAGGAAGGTATGGAGACAGCTCATCATGTGCCTGCAAGAATTTCTGTTGGTGCTGATGCAGGGCAAGAACAAAAAAAGGACGATGAGTTGCATCATCTCTTCTAGTGGCAGCCTACATTTTATTTAAATTTTAAGCTACTGTGAAACCACAGTCTCTGGTGTAGACGTCACATAAGAGTTAACATTGGAAGGGACCTCTGCACATGGTCTAGTCCTACAGATGTGCATATATATTTATATACATATTTATCTCCACACACATATACATGTACATACGTGACTATCCTCATGTTGCTGTGGGTGGAAGCATGACAGCTATCAGGAGGAAAGTGGTGGGAGAAAATATCTCTGTCTCCTGGGTCAGGCACTCAGGATATGGCTGGAAGGCTGCAGCTCACTCCCAGCTCCTCAGAGAAGAGCCCCTATTCCTGTGGGGTTTTCCTTGTTTATCTGAAGGACTCAGTAGCTATGTGGGAGCAAAAATAAGGCTGTTTTTATTATGCAGTGTACTCAGCTTCTTGGAGCATGCATGATTTGGACAGAGAAACTTGGGGCTGCATGGAACATATTGTAACAAAACACCTGAAGGAAAAAATGGTATTTATTAAACACATATGCAAAATACTTCTGCATATTAGATGTGAAACACACTCAGACACTCCAAACTGCTGAAATTGCCATAGGCAATGTCACCAAGGGCCTAAATGTTATAATTATTTTCAAACGAAAGCAATAGCTGCAAGTAGGCTCACATTTAGCTTTCTCCTCCCTGGGGCAGTGCATTCCTAGCAGGGGTGTTATCCTGCATCTCTGTGGAAAGCATTATCTGCTCTGACAACAATGCAGCACTGTGCTTTTAAAGACTACAAAGCAACCATGCAAAGAGTAGGAAAGTTCATTCTGAATATTTCTGTGAGAATTAAATAGTCCTGTAGTATTTAATGTTTTACATTAGAGACATTATATATTTTCCCTTCTGAAATCTGGCTTAAGGTCGATAAACACAACACCAGTAGAGATTACATTTTTTTACGAAAATAATGAACCAGTGGGCGACCATAAGTACCCTTTATTTTTTATCTTTTCTCCTTTGTGCTTCTACTTGATAATTAAACAGATGAGACTGCTACTGGATAAGCAAATGTTGTGATGAAGGAATGCACAGTTATTCACATCTTACATTTCAAGGGGAGTTATTTACTTTTCTGATGTGTTTTAACCCTCAAGAAATTGTTCTCCAGGTGAAATCTTCTTTCCTAGAAGTATGATTCAACAATATTATTCAACCCTTACAGAAGCAGCAGTAATACTAGAAAATACACACATATTCTTACACTATAAGATGAATTTAATAAAGATATTTACTCGAAAAATAGTTGAGAAGTATTTTGATTTGTGCTGACATGTAACAATCAAGAGGAGTGACCAATTTTAAAAATAACTTCTGGCAAGATTTTGAAATCCATGAGAAGCATGGAAAATGAAAGTAGTAAATTAAAAAACAAAACAAAACAACAACAACAACAAAAAATCCCCACACCACCACCAACAAAAAGACAATAAACCCCAACACTCAAACAAATAGAAAGTTTAAGTAACTGTCTCTTTTCTATCCCACAACTAATCCACAGCTAAAACAATTAATAGACTAGAAACACTATCTAGCTTTATTTGGTGCTTCTGTTTCTGCATCAAAATCCAACAGCTCCATCACAGACTCAGGAAAAGCAGGCAAGCCTTTTTAAATTAAGTGGGAAAGAATCAGGTCCACTGCAAAGCCCCCAAGGTGTACGTGAGCCAGGACTCTGAGTGTCAGGGATGAGGCAGTACAGTGCAGTGGCTGAGTGTCATTTCACAGCATGGCTTCTCTCAGACATCCTCCACTGACCCAAGAAGAACACTTGGGATATACTTTTATTTTTACATATATATATATATACACAGAATAGATAGATAAACAGATTAGATAGATAGATACATACATATTCTGTAGCACATTGGAATAGCAAGAGAAAGGGTAGGAGTGATGGGCACCTGCTAGTCATCTATTAAGAAAGCAGGACTGGTTCTCCCCAAATGTGTTTGTGGTCAGCAAATGAGACTGCTCAAAGAAAAAAATTTAGATGTTTCCATCCTTTAGAAACAGAGAGCCTCTCTGGATGTAGGCTGGCCACATAATATGTGGTTTTATTCCAGAACTAGACTTGCAATACAGTTTACTAGATTACTAGGTCGGACCTCATTACTTCCCAGGGGAGAAGACTAGCTGCAAATTAGTTTTAAGTAAAGAAATCGTATTCAGTATAATATTTATTAACATCCTTATGAAGTGAAGAGATATAAACACCTATGTTCTATACGGTTGCAAGTACAAACCAGCTTCTTCCAAATGAAGGTCAATAGTGAAAGGGAGGCATCTCAAGAAGGCTGTTCCTTGCACTTAGAATTACTATTCCTTGCCCAGTCTTTTACATTTTGTTGCATCTAAGGTCAGAAAGACAGTTTTGAGGAAAGCACTAAAATATTTACCAAGGCTTGATGTCCCCATTTAGCTCTATCTTGCCTTTCTGGTTCATGTAGAATGTTAACATAAACTCCAGCTGCTCAGCATATCACAAGCCCTTGTAAAGAACACATAAATGCACGCTTGCCTAAATTAAACAGCAACCATGTGGTGGTCTGCACAAGAGTGAATGTGATGTGTTTATGAATACCACTTTCCAAAAAACTCTACCCACTCCAGCTTTTAATAATATTTAACTTCTTTCTTTTTTTCAACAACATTTATTTAGGTAAAAGAATACAGGAATAATCATCACATTTCAAACAGTATTGAATCTTTCTGGGAGGTCACCTACAATAGGTAATACAAGCAAGATGCAGCCAGACAGCAATTATTCAGCCTGAAGCAGTGATGAAGAATTACATTCCTTATAAAAACAGCTTAAGCTATTTTTAAGTCTTTGAACTATTTTTAAGACTTAAACAGCAACAAGAAGTCAGACAAAGGCTGATACCAGTAAACAAATGTCAACAGCCAAAGAAATAGAGAACATGGGTTATGTACACTGCCTTAGGGGTGAGCAAAGGAGCTTCACAGGGCACTCTGCATCTTCAGAGGTCTGCAATTTCATTGGAACTTTTGGCCTATTAATATATCTATTTAAGCCTCTGAACTTTCCCACTGGTTTCAGTGCAAATGCCACACATGTGTGAAGAACTTTTACTGATTGCATCTCATGGGCAAAACCATGTTTTTATAGGTGTTCATTTCCCACTGGAGTCATAAGAATGCTGTTGCAGGTTTACAGTTTCCAGCTATCTCTATTTAAATTTCCTCTACATTCTATGGAAATTATTGTTCTATTAAACTACCTAAGAATGATAAATATATAGGATATATAATGTATTTAATATGTAATATAATAAAGCATATAATAAAAACTAAAATAAATGTGTTTGGTTAAAAAACAGTCTTTAAGGTAGTCACCTTACAATGCAATATTTCATGTACAGATTTCTGCTAAAGAAAGGCATATTTCTCAATTATCTATAGCTATACTTCTTGTCCAAATCTGAAGAATACTTATAAAGAATCAAGTTTTGGTAATAAATCCAAGCCACAAGTCCTCCCTGGACCTCCTGTCAAAGTTCCAAATCCCTGACATTGCTGAGATGTAGGATTCACCTTCAAATGAATCAGTAAACCTATTGGTTAAACCCAGATACTTCAGCTTTCGAGAAATGACCATCTCTAATGTACACTTTTTCAAGGACACAAGCAACAAAATTTTCCCAAATTCTAACTGTAGTTTCCCATGTGATAGCTCCCAAGCCTCTACACAATTAGTTATTGTTCACTTTTCCTGTCTTCAGAACATGTTTTTCTGTTAGTTGATTGCACTTTATTTTGTTTTAAATTTTAAACAGTGGCAACAAAAGTAATTATTTTTGGTTTATTTAAGATTAAGACCCTCAGTCACCTAAATGCAAAACATCTTAATTAGTTAGGCACTAACAACAGCAGTCTAAATAAAACTCTCACAGCTGAATGAACTCACATTTGGTATGCAAATCGTCTTACATGAGACCAATATGTCAAATTACTCATAAGGCAGAGACTAAAATTATATAGCAATGCCCAGAAATACACTACTAATAATTTCATATCATAAACCTCATTTACTAAGAATCTGTCATCATTCTTGCATTTCCAGTCTTCTTTTCAAAGATGTTTCCACTGAGTCCCATGAGCCATCACAGCCCTGAAGCAGCCATGCAAAGATGTTGTGACAGACCTTTTTGTAAGCACCAAGTAAACCCAAATTAAGAGTACACTTATATATGCAAATGCAAAGAATGATCATTTTGTTTTAAGCCTCCTGAATAAATTCCTTTAATTCAGAAGAATTACTCATTTTATAGGGTTGAAAGCTGAGGCAGGCCATTTGAGCTTTAGTGGTGACATTCCTCTGACTAAATGCCAAGGCTTACAATGCAGTCATCTGTATATCAGCTAGCTGCCCTAGACTCAATGCACAGTTTATGGAGAAATTTAGGCTTCCTAAAATAGACGTCTAGAAAAGATCAGATTAATTACGTCCTAGAGAAGCCAATTTTTATCCCTTGATTGTAAAGGAGCTCTACAGGGAAGGAGGCCAGCTGTAGACCTGCTCTCCCATGTGTGACTTGAGTCAGGAAGGATGTATCCCACTCTGAGTGCCTATCAGCTTTCACATGCCTTTCATTTGGAAATCTGATCCCATGTTTACAAAAACGAAAGTGAAAAAGAGCTTCCTTATTACAGTAAGATATTTAAATATAGCTGGAAAGTTGTTCAGTGATATGTTATATTCACATGTATATTTAATAGTGCTATCATTATTTATCACTTTTGTGTTATCTTTTACCTGTGCTTAACAAGTTTTGCTGAGAGCACAAGTAAGAGAAATATCTAGACTTGCGTTTTCTGAAGGACCCATTAACTGGCACCACTGGGAGCCACAGCAGAGCTCACATGGAGCCCCCTTGGTTTCAGACTCACTCAGCATTCATATGAGGCTGCTGATGCAAGCGCCAGGGACAGGCAGGACTTAGGAACATATGATGACACTTAGCTTCATATTCCCATTTTTGCAACAGATGGTCCAAGTGAGTGCTTTTCTTAGTGCCTTGCAAGTACCAATAGTTGAGTACTAATTTAGATGTGAATAGATTAAAACAAACTGCTTAGCACATTTCCAAATGCTAATCTCCAAGACTACTAAATGTTAACATTACTTCATAAAAATACATTCTCATTTAACTTTGGCTTCCTCCTGTACAGACTCATCACAGTATTTTTCTCCCAGTCTCAAAACTGTGGTGTGAAGAACATAACAGATTTGATGTATAAATGAAAGATTTTATCCCACTGTCCTAAGAAAAGGGAGGAGGGAAAAAAAGCACTTTTGGCCTGTGATTATTGTCCATCTATCAAGAACAGCAAACACAACAGGCCACCATAATGAAAATGGTTTTAACAAACAGCACGCCTGCTCCCTCAAGTCCCACAGATAGGCAGGGTTTGTACTGCACTCAGTACCTTTGCTTTTCCTAACCTACCAACATCAATTCAGTCATGGTAATTTAGTTCCAGCCCCCACAGTACAGTGAATAATGCAGTTATATATTCCATTACTACCCCTCTGTATCCCAGTATGCCTCTTCTACACCTGATGCAGATAAGCATCAACACATGTATTTCACAAATCTTGTTAGTATTTGCAATCATTCTTCTCTTTAATCAATGTCCAAGTTGGTTGCCCTCTGTTCCACTTTGCCTTTGGTTGCACATGTCAAGTTGCATTCTGTCTTTGAAGGACAGTGATCCAAAATGAAATCCTCTACATAATTTCTACCCACAGTCTTTTGATAAGAAAGCAGACCCAAGAAAATTCCCATTGGCAAGATTCTGTACTGAGGGACTGAAAATCTCCATGATGGAGTACCTCTGTCTCATTTCTTACAATGGGGAAACTTGCTCACCATTTGTCTTCTAAAGCAATTTGTCGGGATACTGACCCTATCATAAACTCATCACACATGAAAATTAACAACAGATGCAGGTACTCAATAAAATACAGAGTAAAGCAAGGGTGGGGAAAGAATGGCAAACAATCATATATAGAGGATATAGTACCATTCAGACATGAATGTATGCCAAATCTCCAGTGTGGGGCAGGCAGGCTTTTGCTTAAGAACAAGTATAAACAAAAATAATAATTAATATGGTTGTTTTGGGGTAGGATATTTACAAGTGATGTGTGCAGACAAACCAGTTTAATGTTTTGCAAGTCCAGCGTATATATTGTCATCTTTGGACTATGGAGCTAGATTGAGGCCATCCTGTGTTGCTATATGACTAGATGCTGATAGATGATCCTTCAGAAAACCAGCTATGAGTCTCAATCAATACACCACTCTAAATTTTCTCTTCAGAAGTTGCTATTTTTAATCTGGAAACTGACAGCAAACTGACTTTACAAGTATCTTAGTAAGAATCTCACAATAACTACAGAACAAAAAGACTTATGACACACTATTTATCTGGAATTCACAATTCTTGCTTTGAAAGATTCAGAAAATAGGTGCATGTATGAAGGTAGAAAAAAACCTCCGGGAAGAAGCTAAGGCAATAGAAAAGTACCCAGATAAATCCATCGCTAGTGTTAATACACACTTTACAGTTGTTTCACTGGCATGATAATGCCATTTCTTAGCCCTCACACTTAGAGCAGATGGGATGTAGTCCTCTAATCCTTAAATTACAAAACACGCAACTTGCTGCTGACAGAGCTTTTAATCATCCAGGACACACAGTGTACCACTGTCAGAATTTGAATTCAGTGACATAATCCATGGTGCAATCAGATAAAGAAAGGAAAATAATGGGATTCTGTAAAGCCTGGATTCTAATAATCTTCACTACTAGTCACAAGCTAAATGTAAAACAAGATAATGGCAGCAGACAATGAAGATTCTTACTCAAAAGGCTCTCTGCTGGCGTTCAGTGATTTCCCAGCAGTCCTATTATTAGGATCCCAAGACCCTGATCTTTCTGTTATTAGTCATTGACAAAAATTCACTTGCCCACAGGCAAAGAAAGAGCTATTGTAGGCATGGATGCTATTTCTTATGCACAGGAAGGAAGAGGCATCATCTGGTTATAATGTCATATTAAAAAATATATACGATTATTTAATGCTGTATTGGGTTTACTACAGTATAAATAGTAACTCTGTAGGAAAATGCACTTTACATGTGAAATCAGCAACCACTGTACATTTATTTTTCCAGGTGGCTTTTATAATTCTGTTCTTAACAGTTTAAAATTACATTTTTCTCCTTCTGCTTTGGACAACTTCCTTTGGAGTTTCCTCCTTACAAAAACATCACCAGGAAGAAATGTTCGCTTTCATAAAGAAATGGTGGCAAAAGGAGTGCAGAGTTTCCCTAGGTAGGCCTACATAAGATGTTGTCCAACAATTATGATTTTGAAGAATGATGCCACTAACAACAATTTATCCAATCCAAGGGAAAACCTTCTTGTTAAGTCCTTTGTCTGCTTTCATGTAGTTACACCCTGGCAGACTCTCACCACAAGGTACAGTTGCTCAATATTACTTTGTACTCTTCTGAACTATGCAAAAATGCTCTTTAATCTAAGCTGTAACAAAACAGCCCTGCGAAGTGCTGTGGTACACACAGAGTCATGCTTCATTCCACCCCTCTTAGAGCTGATAAGAGCCTTCTTGAGTTACACACATACTTTTTATTGCTTCATTGCACTGGGTGCAGCTGAACTGAATAGGGGAAGGATTATTTTGGCAGACTACTGTAATGAAGTTAACTGATCCAGGATGGTCGTGACCCTCTTATAGCTGACCCTAGTGAATGTAATCAGAAAAGTGACGTATGTGTGGAGGGTCTCAGCAAATCCCATGTCAGAGAGAGTGAAAACTTCTCCACTGGCTCACTGGGAGAAGGGCACAGTCTGTAATTTTAACAGCAAATAGTACAGCATTGAGTGACACCACTCATGTAAGGAGTACAGGACTGAAATGTTTGCTCCACAGCCTTCTTGGCAGAAGAGGCAGGTGAGCTAATCCCTGCAAACTGCCATTCAAACATGGTGTGACAAGTGGCTTATGGATGTAATAACCAACATTAGGTTAATTTTTTTTCCCAGATAAAGTAGATAAAAGTTTGTTTATCTCAGAACTTAGGAGTGTTCCTAAACTCACCAGAGCTGCAGGAATTAAGATGAAAGTTTATAAAGCAGGGGTGACAGTAGTAATAAATGGAAAAGATGCTATAGGATTCTTACATGCTTCTTTCTCTCCTATGTATTTCATTAAAGTGAAGATTATGGTTTTGTACTGAAATCTTGGAGTGCTGAGGCACTAGCAGTACTGATGAGAAAGGTCACCAGTGCACCAAAATCCTTACAACTTTATTTTGCATTTATTTCTAGTGTTCAGGCAGCCTGGCAGTTCTCTTCGTCCCTCTGCACCCTGTGTGTCCGTCAGTTCCTGTTTCTACTGCCCATCCCATGCCATGAAGTAATTAATTTTTTATGAGTTATTAACATGTAAAGAGTTGTTCTGAGGTACCAAGTGCTCTGTAAGTCACTGATGATGACCTCACAGAAGAACACAAGCTTCTTTAGCTCTCTCTATATAACTCAAACTAGTTTGAGTGTGGGCACATTGCTGCTATGTTGTCTCTGGGCAACTCTGGTCCTGGCTCAGCTGGTTGACTGGATCATCCAGGTGATACCTCCTGACCAAGAACAACTCTACAATCACACCTTGGAAAGCCGCATATCTTCCATGCTATTTACATTTAGGTCTTGCTCTGGGTTGTTTAGATCCTGTCTCACAGAGGGAAGCAGTCAGACCTCAGTAGGAAGCAGCCCTTCCCTACAGCAATGTACAGGGAAAGGGCTGGACTTGTTCATAAGTACTGCTTCCAAGTTACTTCCCTGAAGGGAAAGAAGACCTTAACTAGTGTAAATGCAAAGACTGAGACTACTTAAAGCATACTCAAACCAAGCTAAGGTTTGATCCCTATCTGGCAGAGTAATTTTTTATTTGGTTGCTCTTTTATAAAGCTGGCAGAAAACTCCGGAACAGCTGGGTTTTTTTGTAAGAGCTGGTATGTCAGGAAACTTAGCCCAAATGACCCCAAGTCTCAAAGATGGATTTCACCCTTTGCTCTCATAAAATACAATAAACTTCAGAGCAGTCTGAGTTTGCACTTATATCTTGGAGCCTGTGGATGTGCTGACCATAAACTAGAAATGAATCCCCAAGTGCAAGCACAGCAGAGCTAGTCCCATAATGATTAAAGAGATGTTACTGCTGTAGGAAGAAAAAAGTTGAAGGATTTGAAAAGGGTTGAAGAAGTCTAAAAATCCCCAAACATCATACAAGACAAGTTTTGCTTTCATTGTAATTTAATCAGTATTTTAGTTGTTTCTTTGGGGCAGACAATCACACAGGCTTTCTACGTGTACCTCTAATTGCCCTTGGGTTGTAGAGAGTGCTACTGTTTACAGGAAACCTTCACTACAGCTTTTTTTTTTATACTCAAATCACTTTTAAAAGTTACATAGTTGGACTATAAGCAAGAGGACAGAAAAATGAGAGATGTGGAGAAGATGAGGTCAAAGAGGGGACAGCTCTCAGCAAGATTTTTCCTCATATGCAAAACCTAGACTCAGTGTTTTGTAAACAACAATAAAGGAGAAGATCCAAAGGGATGTGAAGGAAATTGCAGCGTTGAGAGACTGTGCGGCTCAGTCATTGCAGACAGACAGACAGGAACAGTAGCAACTAGGAGACTAATTGGAACTTGAGCTAGATTAAAATTAACTGTTGCATTTTTTGGGTTTGTTAGATACAGTTTGATCCAGATTGGCTCTGGAATAACACTGGGGATGCAGCTGTCACAAGAGAGAAGGTGTCTTGATGGCTCCAAGCTGCAGCCATATGGAGGTCAGTAGGTGGCAGAAAGGTTGATATGGGATTGGTACACTTGCACATCTTCTTGTCCATTGGGACTCACAGTCAGCAGACCAGCATAACAGTGTGTGCAACCCCAAGCACTAATCTCACTGTTGTCAAATAAGATCATTCATAGAATCATAGAATGGTTTGGGCCGGAAGGGACCTTAAAGACCATCTTGTTCCAACGCTCCTGCCAAGGACAGGGACACCTTCCACTAGACCAGGTTGCTCAGGGCCCCATACAGCCTGAACATCTCTAGGGATGAGGTATCCAAATCCCTCTGAGCAACTTCTTCCAGGGGTCACCACCTTCACACTAGAAAATTTCTTCCTAATATCTAATCTAAACATACCCTCTTTAAGATTAAAGCCATTGACCCTTCTGCTATCACTCCATGCCCGTGTAAAATGTCCTCCTGCAACTCTCTTGTAGTCTCCATTACGTACTAGAAGGCTGCTAATAACCATGCTGAACTTCATAAGATTCACACAGGCCCACCTCTCTGGTCTGTCTGGGTCCCTCTGGATAGCATCCCTTCTTCAGCATATCAACCACACCACCACAGCTTGATGTCATCATCAAATTTGCTAAGGGTGCACTCAATCCTACTGTCCATGTCACTGACAAAGGTCCTTGTCAGTACCAACCCCTGAGGTAGAGAACTCGTCATTCATTTACTTTAAGTCTAGTGCACACATAAACACTTTTCTCAGCTCCAGGAAAAGAAGAGCAAAAAGCTGAAATAGGCAAACCAAGGACAGCAAGTCCCAGAGAAGAAGAAAAGCTTACAAGACACAGGAACAGACAAACTTTCCCAGAGAGGGAACAACTCTTCCTTTCCCTAGAGGACACTTGTTTTGTTTATCTGACTTTTTTGGTGTGTGCTTTCAGCTGTCTGCATGTTTGGGGGCTTGTTTTCATTAATTTCTCAAGTGAGAAACTTTTAGATTTTTTGATTTGGGTTTGTTTTTTTAAGGTCTCCAACTGTTCTTTGTTTTTTTTCCTTTTAAATTAAACCTTACTTGTTAAATATCCTTTTTTTTTCCTGAAGAAATAACTAACCTTGGAAATAGGACTGTTTTTGTAACCAGGTGGGGTCCCACCCATCTGCACTCAGCATTATTCATACTGGCCCACATCCAGAATTTTCCCCAAGACTCTTTAGGGTGGATTTCATTCCTGTTAAGCTCAAAACAAAATGCTGTGGCCTGACCTAGCCTCTTGTCTCCTTTTACTTCTCCTGGTTCTTCCTGAAGGACCCACCACGCACCCATCATCCCCTAAGGAGACTCACAGCTTTTCAGTCCTAATGGCAAACACATGGTGCAGACAGAGGGATCAGGCGAGAAGAGTTCTGTATATTCACAGAAGCTCCTCAGTCTGGACACTTTCCTCCCCCCCTCCAAGAAGCAAATCTTTTTATTTTCCAAAGGATATGTCTTTTGATAATGCTGTGTGTTAACAGAGCTGAAAACCACTGAGCTTCTAACATTCTATTTGGCCTGTATCTCTTATAGCCAGTGACAACATCCAGCAAGTATTTCACTCTATTCCCTAGCAAAGACTGGCTTACAAGAATAAATCCCACTCAGCACAAGGTCAATTTCTTTGTTTGATCTATGCTAAGACTTAGCAGCAGAACAGCATCAGAGAGTGGCCCCTCTGCAGCTTAGCTCCAACCATGGCTGCACTGGTGACACTCGGCAGCCCTGCTCCTTAAGTCATCACTTTTGTCTTTTACATTATCTCTCTAATTTTCAACTCCTGCCATTCTATTATTTCCTCACTGTGGCCCACCTTGCTGTTAGGGCTGAAACAATGTCTTTATGTTTGGTCTGACCAGCAGCAGGCAGCAGCTCCTGAAGCAGGAGCCCCCAGTGACACAGGACACAACTCCTCAGACCAATTCCTGCTGGCAACTTTCCCTCTCTTCCTCATCCTGCTGCTGGAAAAGGACCACTTATGGCTTTGGCCTCTTAAAACCCCTTGATCAAGTGTTTGTGCAGCCCTGGTGCCTGACTGTTGGAACTCATGGTCCAGAGTTTCAGCCCCTCCTGGCCCCATCCATCCCCCGCTCAGGCAGAGATGCTGAGCAAGGACCCAGAGTTCTGATGCCAGCCCACTAGGGAGGATGAGCATCACTGGCACACAACACCTGACAGCACCATCTAAAACTACCCAAGGATGTCTGTCTGTCAAACCATTCCCCCTGGCTGCCAAAATCCTCAGGGATGGCCCTAGCCTTTGAAGATAGACAATAGACAGCATAGTTTTGGGCAGGCTTCTTCTCCCTCGGGTGTGCTGGTCTCTGCAGCAGGGACTGAGCACTGCAGTCAGTGCCCTGCCTGGTGCCATTTCAGCAGCTGGGGCTATAAAACCTGTCAGACTGACACAACACACACAGAGGAAAACCACAAAAGTCATTATTTCCATAACCAGCTAGTCAGTTCACATGCTTTTTTCCCCCTGACAGAGTACATAACCTTTTGCTAAATGTATTTCACATTTTATGAGCATTTTCCCTGCACCTGCTATAGTTCATTTCATATGGCATTTCAAACTGCTCTGCTCAAATGTGGTACCAAGATGGTTTCCACCAAAAACTGGCTGGTTAAAAAAACCACAAAAATTACAGATCACATTCTGCTGTCCACCAGTGTGAAGCTCAGGGCCTTAATCTTTTACTTGAAAGTATAACAGTAAATATATTTATTTATTAGCAATTAGCTGTTTTTCTCAGAAAACCTGTGTGACAAAGGCAGTTCTAACATATATCACCTATATGTATACACACTCTTTATATATCTATATATATCTAAACATATATCTCATATATACACACACAAATATATGCCCATGAAGGCAGTTAGAATTACACACTAGCAATTCTCTGTCCCCATTGCTTCTTGCTCTCCCATCCACCTACCAGCAAGGACTTTGCCTGGAAGGAATTCAGGCACAAGGTGACAACCTGTCAAACTATTACTGTACTGAGCCCTGGGAAGGAGGGCAAGGAAGTTCTATCTATTGTATCTGACAAGAAAAGGAGAGCAAAGGAATTTGAAAATGGTGGCAAACTTGGTGTAACAATGAAAAAATCCAAGAACGCAAATGTTTGAAATTTTAGTTAAACTCCAAAATCAGATCAAGGTCAGTAGGGAAAACCAACCAACCAACCAGAAAAAAACCCAAACCACTTACAAAGTGTTAATAACATTCTGCATGCTGAAAAAGGAGATGTTGCACCTGAGCAGCTGACCTTGGCCATTACATTATGAACTTGCCTCTGGAAGAGAGCTAGAGTAGCCTGCAAAGGCACACATGTTCCCACAAAAAATAGCAAACCACTCAATCTGAGAAAGCTGTGTCATTTCATATAAGCATCAGAGACATCTGAAAATACTTATTTATTCCCTAACATGTGCAGGAAACACCTAAATTAATCTAACTGCACCAATTCCTTAGTAAAACTAATTCTGAGGATTAGAATGGGACTGAAGAGCATTGCCTGAGAAAGGCTGAAGCTGCAATGGTTTGTGAATGATTTGCCAATGCCATTGAGTTGTAGTGGAAGTCTCTTCCACTGCTTTGTAATCATCATATTTTATTAATCAGCCCAACAACACACGGTAAAAATAGAAATCTGCCTACAAAGCTGGCACATATGGGGAAAGCTCACTCCTGGTTGTTTTATTTTAAACAAACTCTACAGTAGCTCCCATTGTTTGTTTGTTTTTCCCCCCAGACTAGACAGCATGTGGCTTATGAGCCACACTGATAGATGTGATAAAGCTCCTGCCAGATCTGATTGATGACGGCACTAGGAAGTGCTGTGAAGGTCACAGTGTAATTCTTTCTTTGCAGCTGCTCCTGGTAAAAAATGGTGCAGGAAAATAAAATATGGATCCACCAATTGCTAATAACAGGGAAATTCCCTCCTTACCTTGCCTCCTCCTCTCTTCCATTTCAAACAGGAATGCCATAAGCATGTGTAACTGATGAGAGACCAGATAAGTTTCAAAGAGATCCTTAAACATACTTTAATGGGAAAAAAAAAAAAAATCCATCCACAGCAACTGGCCAAATATTGAGCCCCTTATACTTTGAAGACAGTGCAGAGTAGTTTTGCGTGAAAACAGCATATGAAAGAGCTTTTACTATCTGCTTTTCTGCAAAACTGAGATAACATACCACTATATATTTCCTATGAAGGAGTGTTATCTCTGATACTGCAAATACATGAATTAAGCTCTTTTCCTGAAGTCCATCCATTTTAAATGAACCAGGCAAGCATGCTTATTAGAAGTGGTTACCAGCAAGCCAGAGCATCAGTCAGTCAAGTAGGACACCAAAATCCTTTTATCCATAAATGTTGAGATGTGATGAGGACAGTGATAAGAGACTTTGGGGAATTCACAAACACGATATAATGACAGTCCCCTAATGAATAATATATATTCAGTGCAACTCATAGCAATTACCTCACATACACAACGTGTTGTATTTCTTGGGGGTAAACTGCTGTTATCTTTGAGACATCAGCTACATTACAGATTAAATTTGAAACCACTTGTGTACTCTTTTCTGGCGCTCACTATTAATGGATGGAAACATTTTTATTCAGCATTTTGTACTCATACAGATTTTGGCACAATAAGGCCATTAACAACTTCTGTCTTAGAGAAAGACAGCCTTTCTCACTCAGCTCAAAAATACATGATGGCAGAGAGATGCTGGCAGCAGAAATCACCAAGATAGTAAAAAAATCCCACTGCTATGTCACCATGAATGAAACAATACACTGGTTTTTAAAATTTGTTTTCTTCTTTTTCAGTTTATGAAAGACACTTAGAGAAGACAGTCCTAAGCAGTTTGGTTATTTTAATGCCAAACATGCACCATCAATTTTTAAAATACCACCACATGTAAAGAGCAATAACTATACAAAATCAAACTGAGCACACAAAATCCTCTTAGGAGTCTCTTTCTAGATTTCTTGATGAACACTGGTAAAATAAACAGCAGATATTGATTCATCCTTTTCACAGCCTAGTGTATTCTCCAAGGGATACTCTAAGAGAGGTAATCACCACCAGCTCATTTGGACATTGCCATGTTAAAGGTGCTCAGTACCTTTAGCAGTCAAACCTTACTATGCAACGCATGTCATGACTGACCTTCTGCCAAAATGGCAGAGGGGTAATTGTTTTTCTGCCATTCAGGATTTAATTTCTTGCCATATGTCTGGAAAATAGGGATTATGTTCCAAAAGATTAATTTCTTATCTGCTATGAGATATTCTCCTCTGCACAAACCCAAATTATGTTCCTGCAATACTATTCACTACCATTACTCACATCAGCATGTCTTTCATGACCTGGAGAGTCAAGAGTTAACTTTTAATCAGAGAGTACGACAGAATCATAGACTGTTCTGGGTTGGAAGGGACCTTAAAGATCAACTAGGACAGTAAGAGCAACTTAATTTCTACTAGTATAGATAGTATTTTACAGCATATATATATACATAGTATTTTACAGCACTGATGCATGAGCAATACAACTGCAAGACCTTCACGTATACATAGACAGGTAGTTGCAGTGAGACACCTGAGCTGGTGTAACCCCTGCATAGCACACTCAGGGTCACCCCAGTGCAATTGCAGCTACGTGTTTTCCTACCTGCTCACACTGTGTTGACAGACTGTTCTCAGTATTGCTTTACACGGACACGCCCTGAAAAGACATCTGGTATGGTACTAAAAACTTAAATTGATCTAACGTCACCTTAGGATGCTTCAGAGTAGGAAAACAACTCTTTCTAGATAACTCTTACAGATGTAGGAGTACATTCAAGGCTTGGCTTTTTCAGTCTTTCACCGAAAGTTCACAGCTCACAGTAAATGCAGTCCTTTGGCTGACTTACGTATTTCTATTATTTTTGTTGGGTGTGACTATTAGAGTTCAAGTGTGAGCCTAAGAACATTTTACATTATGAGTATATTAACCTGGAATAATATCTACTGAGTGTGTAACACACTCACCTGCCCAACCCAGACAGACAGTTCCTGTGCCAAATGAAACACTATATGAATCAGGGAAGTCAGAATCATACCAGTAGCTAGGTGTCATTCACATCTAAAACCAGTTGAACTGCATAACTGGAAGGGATGCATAATTTTTTTGAAAAATTGCCACCGTAGGATTTACTGTAACTAAACCCATAATAGACTGAACCAAACTGTATGGGAGTTTGGAACCACAAGCCCTTGCATCCCACCCTCCCACTTCAGCAAGAGATCCCTTGCAAAGGAATATAAAGTACATCCCTTCCTCCTCCTCTTCTTTGCCCCCTCCTCGCAAAACAAAGACCACAGCTTTGAACAAAGCAGCTAACCAGGCAGGCTCCTGGATACCACACTCCCATCGAATGACCTATCAGACACAAAACTTTTGAAAATGGACAGAAATTAAATCAATCCACTCCAGATTGCATTAACCAGCCCTGAACCGCTGGCTCTTTGTCCTGAGGCAATGCCTCAAGGAAGTCGCCAGGCAAGACAATTCCTGATCTGAGCTTACAGCAGGTTGTCTTTGCATCACTGAAAGGAATAGCACAATTAGTCATATGTGTACCAAATACAGCCTGTCCCCACTGACACTTCAATATTTGATTTTGGTTTTTGTGTCTCTTGACAGTATCTCTTCAACTCTGAGAGCTTCAGGAGATGAAAATTAAAGCCTCCACTAAGATTGTAAGATTTTAAAATAGTGTGAGCAGCTTATCTATTGAAGTGTTACATTTTACCTCCTCATTACCACTGCTTCAAGAAATACTGCAGTTTCAATCCCACAGATCTTCCAAATCCCTTCATCTCAAAATCTACCCAAGATCCAGCAACAACACTTTGACTTTTGCAGACAAATTTCCAAGGAAATGCCAAACAGTGCCACATATCACCAAAGGAAGTGAGTAACTGCTCATTGTTCTATTTGCAGGCTTGTCACTGCAATCACTGGCTATCCTGACACACAAAGGAAAGAGTAGATGCTGCTTCTTTTCCAAATCCATTTCAAATTCTTCTTAAACCCATCCAGTGCCTTATAGCCCCAGAAAGACAGGACGCTCTGGCTCTAATGCAGGATTCACTCTTCTTCCACCCCAGTTCTAAAAGGAAAAATTGTGCAAAAGGGGAAAGTAATTGTTCAGTTCTTCCCATGGAAACCACCAGGAGGCAGAAGGGATGACTGAAGGGCACCAAGTGCCCATATAGGAGAGCACTGATGGATGGATCCATCTGGCTGCCAAGCTGTTCCCTTGTGACCCTGCACCGACCATTCTCGGAGAGGCAGACAAAAAACCGGCTTTGTAACACTGTTATTTTCATGAAAAGAGTGGTCCAGTAACACTCAGAGTAAACAGCAGCAAAGCACCTGCAAGGGCCGGATACTAACTGTGGAATAACCATTACTTGTTATGGATACCTCTGAGAACTGAACCAAGACATGCTGTGACATTTTTTCCCCCCATGGAACAAAACAAAGAACTGCACAAAGAACAGCAGAATTGCTCGTCTTAGGAAGTCCTGGACTGCAGTACATTTTTTGAATTGGATCTTTCTGGCTTTGAGATTTATCATTTTATAGCTGGATCTCAACTGCAAAGTTCAGTCATATGATAAATAGATCAGGCACAGGCACACCAAGTGTTTGCATCAAACCAATCATAAGGATCCAGAGGGGAGATGAGCTAAATACTTCTGTGCTCCTGACATCTGCCTTGTCTTGTCTTTCAGAGTGTGCATTAACTCAGCTGTACCGCCCTTCAGGGCAGGTGAACGCGTGGGTTTCCGCGGGATGCCTGCCTGAATCCACTCACCTCCTGCCACTCGAGAGCTTTTAGGTTGTAAGGCGACGCCTGCTTCTGGCCGTTTATCCGGCTCTTTTGCCGCCTATTATTTTCCTACCGCCTAAATCCCTGGCAAGTTTCCTCTAACCCACACACACACAAGACACAACGCGCGTAGAACCGACAAAGTCGAGTTTCCAAAAAACCTCTCAGTGGAAGAAATCGAACCACGTCGCTGTGACCTGTCCCCCCCAGCTGCCAATGGCAGGCAGCTCCTCAGCTCGAAGCTCCGTTCAACAGGAAATCAAGAAGGGGGTCGGCCCGGGAAGCCAGTGGGATGGATCTGGAAAGATGGTTCTGTTCGCCTTTGCCCTGACTGACTTCAGGACTGTAACATGATGCAATCTCTCGGCTATGATGAAACGGGATCAAATAGCCAAGCCTGTAGACAGACCACCTCTGCCCACCCCAAAAGGCAGAAACTAAGGAAGCTCGCAGCGGTACAAAGCAGCAGCAGCGCGGCTGCCTGCCTGGTGCCTTTCCCGGGAAGGGATGCAAGTTTCGGGATGGCGGACAGAGGGCTGCGTTCCGGAGGATCTCGGCCGGATTTTCGCCCTTCCAAAGCCCGGGCAGGAGCCGCCGCCGCCCGATGCCCGGGCTGCCTCCCAGCTTTTTCCATGTGCCGCTCCCGGCCAACAAAACGAGCGAAACTGGGTTTATTTTAGGCTTTTTTTCTTTTTTCTTTTTCTTTTTTTTTCCCCCAGTAAGCCCACAGCTTTCCTCGCACGGGGCAGCCTTGAGCAGCAGCAGAGCCAAGGCTGAAAAAGCCCCGTTTCTGAACGCAGCCCTTCCCCTGCCTCCTTCACTCCCCCCCTTCCCCCGCGGTGTTCCCTCCCCGCCCGCGGAGCTCGGCAGGGATGCTGCCCCGGGGCGGGAGGGAGCGAGCGGGGCCGGAGCCCTCCTACCTTCCGTGCCGTCCTGCCGCGGGTGGCGGCTCAAAGCGGCTCCGCGCAGCTCCAGCGCCGCGGAGCGCACCCAGCGCCGCGCCGGGAGGGGCCGGGCCGCGCAGGGCACCGACACCGACACCGACACCAACACGGACACCGACACCGACACGGGCGGGGCGGGGGGGGCCGCCAACCCGCCCGGTCCCACCGCCC